>CABFWO010000325.1:218954-248171 GCA_902155825.1 Timema genevievae
AGTATCCTGGCAACAAGGTTAGTACAGGAGTCCTGAGTCAGAGTATCCTGGCAACAAGGTTAGTACAGAGGTCCTGAGTCAGAGTATCCTGGCAACAAGGTTAGTACAGAGGTCCTGAGTCAGAGTATCCTGGCAACAAGGTTAGTACAGGAGTCCTGAGTCAGTATCCTGGCAACAAGGTTAGTACAGAGGTCCGGATATATTAAGAGTCGTCGACTACTGGGCAGAAAAGGTTAACACAAAGATTACATCATTCTATTTACCTTATAATATATGAATATATGTTTTAATTATAAAGCTATATTTATAATATAACATTTTAAAGTATATTAAACTGATCAAATTAACTAGGCTCATGAAATGAAATAAATGTTGTTTCCTTGTGGGAAAATATTAAATAATGTTGTATTAATTTAATACTTTAATCTGTGGATGATGTTAGACGACTACCTTATATTTTATATTTTAAATAAAGCAGATAGAATTAGTGGGAATTCTGGTGCGACAAGGATGGAAATATATACATATATAAGGATTAGTAAATTATTAAAATAAATTATAATACCAAACAATTTTAAAAGTTTATTATACGAATAAATGATTTATAAATTATTAAACCCTTCTTCTTGTGCCAGAAGAATATGTGAGATGTCATTTGTGGACGACTGGCCTTGATGTATTCTAGAGTATTTATATACGTGGTCTTGATCCTAGTCTAATTGGACACTCGTAATGATACGCACCTTATTGTCCATAATATTTATGACGTCATACTCATCACCCTAATTAAATATTACCCCGACCCATTCAGACGAGGGAGGTATCACAACTTCCCCAGCCCACAACTCATAGCTCCAAGAAAACTTTAAAAATGTCTGCGTGTAGATGTGAGCAGTTCGCGTGATGGGACGAGCGCACGCTTGACCTTATTTGTCTGCTACCGTACTTCAGAGCGCTTTGAACATTCACAGTGGAAGAGAGGATTTGTAAGCTAAGCCGGAATACCATTTTAAAAGGGTGAATCCCATTTACAACTTTGAGGTATATTCGTGCGGTGTATTGATGTTAAAAGGGTTTTAAATACGTTTGTGTTCAAAGAGACGGGATCAAGTTAATTTTGAATTATTCATTGAAGTTGATTAAATTAATTTAGTGGTGCACCCAAGGGTGGGGAGAAGGGCATTTTCCTCTTCCCCAAAATGAAACAATATTTTGATATAAACTTAAAATATATGAAGAAATATATGACATATCATTGAAGATGTGACCCTAGGCAAATTGAGAACAGGCTCGTGACTGGTTATTCAAAATGCTGCCCACATTATAAGTGCTCATAAAATGTTCAATGGTGATAAAATAGCTTCAATAAACTGTACACCCACACCAAGTTAAACATCTGGGCCCACCACTGGATTGATCAATTATTTGTGAGGTAATTTACTATCACAAAGTTACCTTGATAGAATTGAATTTCAAATTTTTCTATTATATATTATTTAAATAGGTAATAAATAA
This sequence comes from Timema genevievae, assembly GCA_902155825.1. Classification (NCBI taxonomy): domain Eukaryota; kingdom Metazoa; phylum Arthropoda; class Insecta; order Phasmatodea; family Timematidae; genus Timema; species Timema genevievae. Next base: position 220,470 of record CABFWO010000325.1, read on the forward strand.
AATTGATGTTTTAGTTTTGCTGGTTACTGTTTTGTATTTAGTTCGCTAGTTATCGAATGCAGGTAGTTAGTATAGTTACGGGTTTAGAGTAGTTACTCTTCCCCTGGCTACAGTTTTATAGTAGGTAGTTCTTTTATTTACTGTTTTGAATTAATTGTGTATGTTACTGTTTTAAAGTATATTATATGGTCACCGTATTGAAGTTTTTACGCTAGTTTGTGGATTCATGTAATTTATTTCTTGGTATGAAAATGGTGGTAACTTCCTAAGTTTGCATCTTCAATATATTGCATATCCCCGATTACTTAGATTATTACCTAAAGCTTGGTAATAAAATCGTGCAAAATAATCATGTTTTTTAGTTAAATTGAACTTTAGTCGTTATTGGCACGTGTCAGCCGCATCAAATTATATCCTAAATACACTTATAGATAATAGGTGTATTAAAAATGTATTACTTTATTGTCTGTACTGTAAATCCACTTATTGCCATAAAAATGTATGTGTGTTTAGATGACATATGTGACCACTTTTTTCTTATCTGAAAACAAACGTTACACGAATATTGTTCCAATCCAGATATAGATAATATTTTTTATTTTACTGATAAATAATAATGTTCTTTCACGTTAAAGATATATTTGCTATCAGTAGTTATTAGTTTAATTCGACTTTCGTTGTATCTGTGAATACAAATTAAAACAAAACTCACTTTTATTTGCAATATAATTATTTCCAAGATGTGCTTATAAAAATATCATCACGTTGATATTTCAGGAAATTTAACTTTCTATAATTAAATATTTTAAAATATGTAGACATACCATGCAAAATAACAAAATACAAAATTTAAATTCTTATTTTTATCTATATTTTAAGATGCCATACTGTGTAATACAACATTTAATTTGCTATCATTCATCGGTTGGAGCCAAGTTAAACTAATATTGGAACAGAGTTAACCTGATTGAGGCAAGAGACAAGTTGCTTAGTCACGGTGGACACATCGACTATACGTCAGGTTCATCTAATCTTTCATCCAGACCAATCATATTCAAACAACGGGGAAGTTATAGTTTAAATCCTTGAAGGGTGTACTGATTGTGTGTGTTCATAAAATTGTTTTAACTGTCCTTCCACGCAAATGCGGGTACTCTTTCTCTAAATTAAAACTCTCCATCTGACATCCATTAGTGTCATTAAACGTGAATAGTTCTGACGGGTAGTAATAAGCAGTACAAATTGTCCCAGCTGTCAATGTGAGGTTCAATCAAAGTTTGGAATAAAGAAACTTTGGTCAGTACAAGGGTAGAGAGCACAGGAAACTTGGTCAGTACAAAGGTAGAGAGCACAGGAAACCTGGTCAGTATAAGGGTAGAGAGCACAGGAAACTTGGTCAGTACAAAGGTAGAGAGCACAGGAAACCTGGTCAGTACAAGGGTAGAGAGCACAGGAAACCTGGTCAGTATAAGGGTAGAGAGCACAGGAAACCTGGTCAGTACAAGGGTAGAGAGCACAGGAAACCTGGTCAGTATAAGGGTAGAGAGCACAGGAAACTTGGTCAGTACAAGGGAGGATAGCACATAAAACTTAGTTAGTACAGGATAGAGAGCTCAGGTGAAACCGGAACTTTCTTCTAATATGGTTCATATAAATACACCAAATAAGATCTAGATACAGAAAGAGGCGACTGTTTCTCCACTTGATTATAAGCTATTTTAAAACTCAGGGTGTGTTGTCGAACTGAAAGGACCTGTGAGCAACCAAAATATGTATTAAATACTACATATGTTAGGTTGATATTGTTACATAATATATTAATCCTCCAAATATTATAGAATCTACCGGTGATTAAAGAAACTTTAACAAACTAACTAGAATTACAACATTATAGTATATTTTCTGCTGGAATAAGTACGCTTCAGCGAGCTTTGAGCTTTAGCAACATTTGGGTTAAAACTTTTTGTTTGAAATTACTTCTCTATATTCGATCTCTTTGGTCGAGGTGATTTATAATGCATCTGGTTTCTTGACTTATTTGCTATTTTCTAAGGATTTGAATGACAAATAATTCCTTTAATATGACACAGTGTTTATCAAAATTAGTTACAATAAATGTTATATAAATATATAGGCCCATTCAAAAAGGTAAAAGAAGTCGAGTATTGTTGGAATTTTAAATAAATCTTTTGAAACTTTTTGCCACTGTTGGAGTATTTTACTAAAGATTGTAACACGTTTAATTTATTTATATTTAAATAGACAGCTGTTAAATCTATAACTCTATGCTGTAGGCTACTATTTAACAATTCATATTCTTACTTAATATTTTAAAATGTTAAAATGGTCTCCGTGAAAATAAACATTGGAAACATTTGGAACATGTAAGTATCAAATGTAAACAAATTTGTGCTAGATGTTATTAGTATTATAATGTACCGACAGCTTTATTTATACAATAATTTTTTTCAAAATTGATATTAATTAACTATATTTCAAGATGTTGGCATTATTGATTTCTTTGTAGAAATTTGTTATTCAAAATTCAAAATTATAATTGAATATGTTCCCTCTCAGCTTGTAATTTTGTCGATCTTTAAGTTTTACTTTAGGGTAACAAGTGTATTAATAATGAATTCCAAAATCGTAAATATTTTTCTTCAGTCACATGAATCGTGGGAACATGGTAATAATATATTTGTTATACACGAATAATTGTCCAGCATCATATCATTTTAATATTTTATAATATTTATGAACCAATCTATTATGTTGGGGTATAAAAAATAAGTGTTTATTAGAGAGGGATGTATATTTAATACAAGTTTTATCAAAATAAACCAATCTCTTAAAAAATAAAAATTTAAGGGCACACATATACAAATTATATAATTTAAAAAAATTTAAATTAACAAAGGATCGATAATATGTTTAGAAATTATATTGTAACTATATTTGAATAATATGTTTTCCGATAGAAACTCATATTATAACTTTTTTAGTAAGAGCTAGAGCCAGCAGAATATGTTGAATATTTTATCCCGCGATAGGAAAATATTTTCCTCATAATAATAACATTCAAACTAATTTGAAAGTAGTATTAAGAAAACTATCTCAACTATTAAAATGATTCCTCATACTTAACTGATCAAATTGCTTTAGTCATGAATTTATTTACCAGCGAGATTCCAATTACGTAACTAATTTTTCATTTAAATTGTGCTCTCAACGTTTTTTGAAATAAACTTTCTTTGTTTTACATTCGCTGCGAGCGCACAATATCGTGCGTGGTCTGAAAATGCATGAACGTAATCTGGTCTGTGTTATCCTAGGGGCATTCTCTGAGAAGAGGGCAATACAGAAAACAAAAGTAGAATTAGTTGGATGGATAAAGGAATCCCCAACAAAAAATCTGAAAGAAGACAAAAAGGAAAGAATAAAATGAAAGGACTTATCGTTGACTTGCAAGAAAAACTTTTTAAGTACATATTTTTTTCAATATTATAAAATAATATCAGTTATTTAATATATTACTGGATCTCCATCACATTAATTATCATGTATCCTGTTTGCATTAATTTCTCCAACATAACATAAACGCCTCGATTCACCGTATTGTCGTGTTTAGTTGATCTCTTCAAATGGTTTGTAAACGCAGTTATCTCAATCTCTCAGCGCATATACATATATATATATATATATACGATTATTACTTTTATAATAAATTGGGTAAATAGTTTGACTACGAAGCCTTCCAATGCCTTCTTTGAATCCAAACTGCTCATGAAATGAACCCAAAAATTGGAAAACTTTGTAATTCTGTAATCGCTCTTTTATTATTATTATTATTATTATTATTATTATTATTATTATTATTATTATTATTATTATTATTATTATTATTATTATTATTATAATGAAATAGTTACAGTGTTTGTAGCTTGTTAAATTCAATACCAATACGGCCAAACTGAAACATAGAAATTTTGTACTATAGTTTCGATTATTTTTATAAAAGACTTGATGGTGAAAGGGTCATAATGAATTTAATCATTAGTTTATTATAAGGGCACCCATAAAAATAAAGGTATGGTTCACCACACAGTCTTTATCTCTTCTTTATCTGAAAATTGCTACATTTACTTAAAACTAGTAAGATATGGGAAATGAAATAATATATACTGTTGCAGAAACATAATGGAAAATAAAAGGTACGACACAAGAGCACAATTTTCCTTATATTGTGTATTATAGCTTCAAATAAAATTAAAAAAAAAAGTTTTTAGTAATCTGACTTTTAGTAGTTTCTCCTCAGAAAAACAAACACCACATTTTTTGTTTCAAGATGTCATGAAACGTTAAAATTTACCAAAATTTCGAAATCAGTTTTCTTAACAATCACAATACCTACTTCTCTTTCCCAGGGGTTTCGAGAAAGTAAACATTTGAGTTGTAAAAACTTTTTTTTTAGTTTTATCAACCGATGATTTAATTAATGTTTTTCATTAAACCAAAGAAGTGGACTTTTTGCTCTTCCATATGGAAGAAAAATCTAATCCCATTCTTTCATAACCGGATAACTAGTAAAACCCCCAGAGGGTGTTAGTCGGAAGTTTCTGTCGCTGTAGTTGAAGCATATGGCGAGATTTTTATTATTTGACCACAATAAAAATACATTGCTTGAGATGAAAGAGGAATAATTAATCAGCAGATAAACACACAAAAAAGTTTATTTCTGGCATTTATACATGAAGTTTACAATGGCTTCCTTTTCACCTACAGACCAAACAGTTTAAATAAATTAGATGGTTACAAGTCCCAAAATCAAGTTTGAGATGATTTTCATTCACCAAATAAAAGTTGATTTAAAATCTGATTTTTGTGGCCTTTGTGAAACTTAATTTAAAACGCATTTTGAAAATGTATATACATTATTGTAACTAATATAAGGCTATCAAATTAAAATAAATATAATTTCAATCTTATTTATTTGTACAGATCTTAATTCAATATTCTTGTTTCTGGTTATAGCATATTCAACATTACAAAAACACGTTATTTAGAGAACTTAATGACAAAAATTTGTTTCTAGTTTCCATAGTTTTCATTTAGTGCCTACCGAAAATCGTCCTTAACAAATTAGCGTGAGCAGTACATCAGCGTATAGCCCGAACGATTAGTAAGACGCGGTACTAAGAATAAACGTTAATGTAACAAAACTTTCTCTTCACTTGGCCAGAATATCTTAAATTTTAGGAGCGATCAATTTCATTTCCAAAGGTGTTAATATAGCTCTGTATCAAACTCGTTTGTTTGTTTGGTCTCTAATAATTACAATTGTACTTCCAACTGATTGTCAACATATATTCAACTACCCCTGCTGAAGGAGGAGAACCAATCCTTCCCCAAAACTATTATTAAATAATTTTAGAATATTATTACCCCTGGATATTTAATAATTTTTCATATGATTTTTCATAAAAGTAGTATAGAATGAATTTGGAAATTTATGACCAAGTTTTGCTATAATTTCGACTGATTTTTCCATACGAGTAGGGAGTCTTTAGTATTGGGGTAAAGTGCTCGCCTCAATACCCGATACTCATGGGTTCAAACCTGGCCAAAGTCGACGGATTTTTACTGAGAGATGAAAACGCGTAGCACAACTTCCTTCGAAAGAGCAGTAAAGCTGTTGGTCTGATGTAGATTGTGGCATTTAAGAGAACCCTATAAGTTATGTGAAAATACCTTTAGTGGGAAAATTGGTTGGCACTTTCTTGCTTGCAATATTAATCTAGTGAGAACTGTAACGGGAATCCCCTGCAGTCTGAGAACGCTACTAGGACATGTCCTTTCTTTAAGATGGTGCGGGTAACACTAACAAGCTTTAAGCTGAGCTACAGATGGACAGGAAGCACTAACCAGCTGAAGGGCTGAGCTACAGATGGACAGGAAGCACTAAACAGCTGAAGGGCTGAGCTACAGATGAACGGGAAGCACTAAACAGCTGAAGGGCTGAGCTACAGATGAACAGGAAGCACTAACCAGCTAAAGGGCTGAGCTACAGATGGACAGGAAGCACTAACCAGCTGAAGGGCTGAGCTACAGATGGACAGGAAGCACTAACCAGCTGAATGGCTGAGCTACAGATGGACGGGAAGCACTAACCATCTGAAGGGCTGAGCTACAGATGGACAGGAAACACTAACCAGTTGAAGGGCTGAGCTACAGATGGACAGGAAAGCACTAACCAGCTGAAGGGTTGAGCTACAGATGGACAGGAAGCACTAACCAGCTGAAGGGCTGAGCTACAGATGGACAGGAAGCACTAACCATCTGAAGGGCTGAGCTATAGATGAACAGGAAGCACTAACCAGCTGAAGGGCTGAGCTACAGATGAACAGGAAGCACTAACCATCTGAAGGGCTGAGCTACAGATGGACAGGAAACACTAACCAGTTGAAGGGCTGAGCTACAGATGGACAGGAAAGATGGACAGGAAGCACTAACCAGCTGAAGGGCTGAGCTACAGATGGACAGGAAGCACTAACCAGCTGAAGGGCTGAGCTACAGATGAACAGGAAGCACTAACCAGCTGAAGGGCTGAGATACAGATGAACAGGAAGCACTAACCAGCTGAAGGGCTGAGCTACAGATTAACAGGAAGCACTAAACAGCTGAAGGGCTGAGCTACAGATGGACAGGAAGCACATCAGGACCAACCCTCGAGTTGAAGACCAGGGACCCTGGCCAAACCTACTTTGTGGGGAGCCCAGTTATCTGCCTAGTCCCCTCTCCCCCAAATTAAAACACTCAATTTTTGTTTAATTAGTTTTTTTAAGTAGTTTACAACAGTAAATCAATTTTCAACCCCACAAGGCATGGGGAAATGCCCTAAAAGGTGAATACATTTAATAATTAATGCTAGAAGCCATGTTTTATACAGATAAGGGTTGATTTCTCCCCAACCATGCGTTTGTAACGCCAAACTTGAACTAAATCTGTCAATGGTTTCAAAATCTATCGTGATACATATCCAGCACAAACCAACGGACAAATTCAAATCGATGTAGCTATAAAGGAGAACATGATTTGTAAGAGCAGCCCCGTTAAAGACTCGTTATTATTAGTTCCATGTAGTATTTCACACCCTGGGGACTGTTACAAATCATCAATACTCTTTCAGTCCATTTCTTTAATTGACGGCCCAAAGATCTATCTACAGGACGATCATTCATGAGATCTTATTACTATTAATTGTATTCCTGTGTTTCTTCTGGTTATGTTGGTAGTGGTACATGTTCATCATTACTGTGTTTCTTCTGGTCATGTTGGTAATGGTACATGCTCATTGTTCATCATTACTGGCTCTCTTAGGGTAGTTCATAATTTATTCAATCCAATACTCTCCCATTGGGGATAACCTGGCATTGACTTAATAAATGAAGGGTACAGGGGAAATAGGAGGAAAATCACACCGCACACATTCTCTAGGACGACTTCTATATCTCAAACTCCACAGGGACCAAACCAAATACTTGATTTTATATTAATTTAAATATGACAGATTATTCCTGTTTCTATTTTGTTAAGATCTTATTATGCAATAAAAATTTTGCTTTATTTTACATAATTTTATGCTCTAAGATAATCTATAAACATATTATTTTGTAAAATATCTAACAAGATACAAGCAAATAACAAAAAAAGGGGGGCCTGTTTGCCAATAAATAATCCCTTTAACAATTTTGCATGCAAACTTTCTCGCAAATCCATTTCTATAATCATTTCTAAGACAGCTGCGAGAGTTCAAACCTGTGCTAAATACTGCATGGCCTGGGCTAGTTTGTAAGTTGAATCTACACGGAGTGAGTATGTGGCTCGTTATCTATTAACTCATCAAGAGCGAAGTTACTCTTTTCCCTCAGTTACTCGCTAGGCAGCAATGTGTTTTATCATCTACGTATTCTCCTGACGTCATGATTTTTATTTTCTTGGGGGGCCCACCATGAAAGTTTTTAGCACGGGCCCATTACTACCTGGTAACTCCTATGCACATATTATATACTGTATATATGTTTATATATGTTCATAAACATAGTTGATATTTGTAAACATAAATATAAACATATATTACATCTTATTAGTAAAACTGCCCATCTCACGATTTGAGCAAATTCATGTACATTACGTGAACCGGCCTCTTCTCTTTACCATGTCACGAACTGGGCGAGAATTGCGTGACCCCTGCCCATTTCATGAATTTGAAATTATAGTCCTATCTACTAAAATTTTAATTGAACGAATAGTTTTCAGGTATTATTTGTTAATAAACAAACTAAAACAAACTAATTAAACCTAACCTTCCATTCTAAAACGAGTAAAGGTTTGGAGCAAAACTTCTCTTCACAAGCCAGTTCATGGAATGAATTGGTAAACAAATTTGTCCACTTCATGAAACGGACAATTTCCCTTTTGGGGTGTAAAATATATATTAATTTGCACCCCTTCATAATGTTGCGCTTGATATCCAAATAATTACACTATTAGGAAAGGGATGGGAACTATAGGACTTAGAGGAACTGTATCTAGATTTTCTTGAGGAAGAGATTTGGAAAATGAGGAAAACCTCCTTCATTTCAAACAAACGAGATTCGAAACCTTGACCTCCCCGTAACCAGCAAACCACACAAGATGATCTTGACGTTTATTCCGCGTGACACCTCCCTTCAAACAGTCATACTCTTTCCTCGCCATGATTTGTGTACTTGTGATCCATTTGAAAAGTTTGGTGAGTACTGTAATGTCCCGGCTTGATATTCTCACTGCTCCACATGGTCTGATAGGATTACACCGTGCATGTGTAGTCAGAGTTAAACCTCAGGACGGAGTCAAAGGCCAAGCCACTAAGTCCCTTACCGAGGTGACAAAGAGCACCTAGTGTCGGACGAAAGGGCTCAAAAGGGAACAGGAGATGAATGTACACCATAAAACTAGAGACGAAAAGATAAAACTCGTGTTTCTCGTCTTCCTGTTTCCGTTAGTTCCTCTCCCTCACCTGTGTGTATGAGATAAGTTGAGAGTGATCTTCAAAGGCCATCATTATTACTTTCTACGGGTGATCTAGTGGTCAGAGCTTCTGGCTACAGATCCACAGGTCCTGAGATTGATCCCCGACATTTCCAGACCTTCTCAGAAGCAATGGGTCCGGAACGAAATCCACTCAGCCTCTTGAGGACAAAGGAGCTACTTGAATGAAGAAAAAGTAGCGGCCCTGGTCTAGAAATGTGAGATTAATGGCTTATCATATGAAACCCTTATTTTCTCCCAGCGTCTTACTACCCCTCCGAGCTGTACGTGTCCATACTAATTAAGCTAATACGTTAAGGTTGAGTATGGTTTAATTGGTAAGAAGGATATCAGAATTCGCGTGAAGGGAGAGTGTAAATCCAAAGAGGGGAAATCCCCCTCAGCACAGCCAGCCTGGACTCCAATCCTAACCTCTCAGTTATCAGCAGTCCAGTGTTGCCAGACTTCACCATTCAACTAACAATCGTGTTTAGATGTTGTTGATTCTCAAACTGTTTATCAACCTCACTTAACGCGGATGCGGGTGCAGTTATAATAAAACTATAGCCCTACCTTCATTATCTCGTCCCCTATAGCTTAAATATGAGGACTGTTTGGGTGGATTAGGGAAAATTGCACCCGGGAAAACTGCGCCTTCCCAGAAAAAAGGGAAAAATGGCGCCCTCCTTTCAATCATCACACCATTAGGTGAAAACAGTGCGCCCCACACACTGTTTTACACACTTAAACAAGTACGCCCAAGGATCTAACAAAGTGTTTGAACAGTCTAGCCTAGATTTTAAAAAATTGAGTAAAAGGTCGTCAATAATTAGTTTGGTAACTTCAATTTATACGTTCACATCAAATACTTACAGATACACACTAATCTTTATTTAATTGAAAACCTAACCTAACCTAACCAACAGATAAAGCGACAGGTGCGATGAATCGATGCACTTTGACCTCCTCAAGACCTCATGATGTGCAATGAGTCGATTTTAAATACTCCCCCCCCCGTCCTAAACAAAAGGATGCGATGAACCGATCTACGCCGGTGAAAATGGTATGGTCGTGAGGAAAGTGCGCCCATACGACCTTGTTAAAATTAATTAGCTTAGACAGACAAGGTCTTGTGGGCGCACTTTTCCGACCTATTAGTGTGATAATTCATGCGAGGGCGCAGTTTTTCTTTTTTTCTGGGAAGGCGCAGTTCCCCGACACCGTTTAGGAACGTAATGAAGTGATTTATTATAAAATTGTAAACAAGTATCACAACAATAGATAGAGAGGTAGAACCAAATAACATATTAAAGTAGACATAACCCCCAATAATGGCCACGTAGACTAAATAGCAAGATAACCTATTCTGGGTTACAGCTGATAGTGAGAGTTTAGTTACGACCTGTCTATCGCCAGCAAAACAGTCTAGCACTAGACTGACACGTTAGACCAGGAGAGTCTAGCACTAGACTGACACGTTAGACCAGAAGAGTCTAGCACTAGACTGACAAGTTAGACCATGCGAGCTTAACTCGTTTCATCACAAGGGTCATATTAACAATAAGAATACAGAGTGGGCTCAATTTTAAAAATTGTATTCTAACTATCATAAGAATAATTGTTTTCCTGAATAAAAAGAAAAGATCCCCCATAATTTTTTAAGGAAATATTGCAGCTTTTTATTTTCAACTTTGATGCCGTCGGGCTTTAGATCTTGTGCCAAAATTATTTTTAAAATCAGTGACAAATGTTTGTCCAAAAGCCCATATCACTTTGGTGTTTGTTCTCTCTATGTGAGTACATGACTGAACAAACACGTGTTCTATGTTCTCTTTGGTGTTTGTTCTCTCTATGTGAGTATATAACTGAACAAACACGTGTTCTGTGTTCTCTCTGGTGTTTGTTCTCTCTATGTGAGTAGACAACTGAACAAACACGTGTTCTGTTCTCTTTGGTGTTTGTTCTCTTTATGTGAGTACATGACTGAACAAGCACGTGTTCTGTGTTCTCATCTGGTGTTTGTTCTCTCTATGTGAGTACATGACTGAACAAACACGTGTTCTGTTCTCTTTGGTGTTTGTTCTCTTTATGTGAGTACATGACTGAACAAGCACGTGTTCTGTGTTCTCTCTGGTGTTTGTTCTCTCTATGTGAGTACATGACTGAACAAGCACGTGTTCTGTGTTCTCTCTGGTGTTTGTTCTCTCTATGTGAGTACATGACTGAACAAGCACGTGTTCTGTGCTCTCTGGTGTTTGTTCTCTCTATGTGAGTACATGACTGAACAAGCACGTGTTCTGTGTTCTCTCTGGTGTTTGTTCTCTCTATGTGAGTACACAACTGAACAAGCACGTGTTCTGTGTTCTCTCTGGTGTTTGTTCTCTCTATGTGAGTACATGACTGAACAAACACGTGTTCTGTGCTCTCTGGTGTTTGTTCTCTCTATGTGAGTACACGACTGAACAAACACATATCATAATTATTCAAATTTATCCGACTTCCTTGTTGTACTATCTCGAAGTTTATTGGGCCACATTGCATGATGGTCCATCATAAGTTTCACAGGCTGCACAAAATCATGTATAGGGCCACATGCGACCCACGGAGCATGATTTTGACATCCCTGTGATAGACCATGCGACACTGACGCGTGTAGTACAGATATTCACTTGTTTCAAAAATAGAACTAAACTATTCCGTACTGACCAAGAATTGTTACAACCTGGTGGACTGTAATAAGTTACATTCTTAGATAATTATGTGAGGTCTGTTAATAGGGATAATTATTTTAAAATTGCAAAATAGGGAAGTTTTTATTAGCGTATTAATAATTTTAGTAGACTATTAATAAACAAAAATATTGGTTCAACAATTATTATTATATATGTTACATTTACACGCATCGTGATCACAAAACATGAGCATTTATGTTATCATAATCAATATACTAAGAACATCGACATACATTATTTAGATTTGTGTCAATTTTATAGTCCCTAATTACTTAACTTCTATTAGCTTATTTCCAAGAATATTAAGGATAAGATTCACCAGAAATACCAGAAATTAACCATTAATTTTATGAATTAAATGAACAAGACTAAAAACTACTAAGAACTAAAGCCGTTATCAAGCACAGCAAATAATGTTATTTTTATACACTTTTCTCAAAGCGGGGTTAAGTTAAATTTCTAGTATTTACTTTCCTATTCCTGTTACATAATATAAATAATTACACGAATTAAAACAAAGATAGCGTTAACTGTAATTATAACATATCACTATTAAAATTAATCAATATAGTAATGGGTGGAAAATATTGATTCTTTATTAATACATTTTATAAATAATTTTATTTTCTTTACCCATAAAGGCTAGTACTTTAAATGTCCGTAATAACTGATAATTTTACCCAAGAGACCTGGGTTAGAGTTTATTCCTACCCCCCCATAAAGAGACGGGAAAGGGGGGGGGAGGTTACTATGAACTGCTTTCTCTCTCTTTTCTGACGAATGTTTATACTTTTGATAGTTGACTCAACTTCAAGGTTGTTTCATGATTAAAAGTATTTGTAGTTTCAATTAGAATACAATATTTTGTTTAAGTTATAGAATTTATTAAATAATTCGCCATGTAAGCTTATTTACCTGTAAGGTCATGTGATCTATAAGTGTTACCGTTTATAAAAAAAATACATAATATAAATGTTGATCTCAGAAGAGGTGTTGATATTTATGGAGATTCCCAGCTATCACAATCCTTACTTAGTTATTGATAGCTAACACATACAATGTAGTGTAAATAACAAAAAATTAATAAAATATTTTACAGTTAGAACATATTTTTTACAATGTGCCTTACTCCCCTTAGGTCTACCTGAGTATATAATACCAGTGAGGGAAGGATTATAAATGTAGAAATTACGTAAATGTACCCACATTTTCGTGGAGGGAGGACATAAAATAATTTCATTCAAAACCCCCTCAATACAGTGGGGGCGTATTTTAGCTTCTTATTCCCTGACCACTCTTACACAAGATTGAGTTGGTCACCCAGGGTGCAAAGGTCATAGGGGATCATTCCAAAATAATGTAATTAATAAAAACTGTTCATTATTTCTAAACTAAGGTTTATTAGCAACATAATCACATTTATATGTTTATGACACTCAGATTAGATTTTTCAACGAATCCCGTTGATATTTAATTAAAAGCGTCCAAAATATTCCTTTATGAGGAAAGAGCGTATAACCCGAACGGGTAGTAAGACGCGGTGCTAAATATTAATATTTATGAGGAAAGGAAGGAGGGATAGTATTTTTTTCACATATTTACTAAGGGGGATGGACGGGTTGGTCACGACTTTTTTATTTGTCTCTTTTTTCTTGCCTGTCTGGTATTTTGGCACCCTATTAATATTATCTTGCTTTACTCCTAGGGGTGTGGTTTTTGTAATATTATAACGAATACAGCTGTGGTGCAAATTTTACGCTTCACCTAGAAAGTGTGAAACTCTTGCACCTGCCCGAGTTACGCCTTAGACAGTGCAACCACTGTTGCTGGGTAAAAACTAGTTATATCGCTTCAATTTAATTTAAACCTAATATTCCAATTGATGACTCGGAAGTCCTAATACGGCTAATATCAAGTATCCGTCTCACCCCACGGATAGCAGCTAAATCAGGTAGATTACAGGGCTAACACGAGTCGCACCAATCTACCTGGTTCAAGGAATGACTGGACCCAAATTGCACCATTCTACCTGGCTCAAGGAATGACTGGACCCAAATTGCACCAATATAACCGGCTCAAGGAATGACTGGACCCGAATTGCACCAATCTACCTGGCTCAAGGAATGACTGGACCCGAATTGCACCAATATAACCGGCTCAAGGATTGACTGAACGCGAATTGCACCAATCTAACCGGCTCAAGGAGTGACTGAACCCGAATTGCACCAATATACCTGGCTCAAGGAGTGACTGAACCCGAATTGCACCAATCTACCTGGTTCAAGGAGTGACTGAACGCGAATTGCATCAATCTAACCGGCTCAAGGAGTGACTGAACCCTAAAACCCTAATTGCACCAATCTACCTGGCTCAAGGAGTGACTGAACCCGAATTGCACCAATCTACCTGGCTCAAGGAGTGACTGAACCCGAATTGCACCAATCTACCTGGCTCAAGGAGTGACTGAACGCGAATTGCACCAATCTACCTGGCTCAAGGAGTGACTGAACCCGAATATTACCAATCTACCTGGCTCAAGGAGTGACTGAACGCGAATTGCACCAATCTACCTGGCTCAAGGAGTGAATGAACCACGAATTGCACCAATCTACCTGGCTCAAGGAATGACTGAGCCCGAATCATTGGCTATCAGTAAGCGAAATAATCAAAAGCAATCTCATTGGCTATCAGTATAAAGGTATTGAAAACAACCGAATTATTCACGATTTAACAAGCATAAAAAGTAATCGGCGAAGCCACTGGTAAGTGAATTAGATTATAGTTAGCGATGTAATTTCGGAAAATAGTTGGCAATTGTCAAACGCAATAGTTTCCGGAATAGTCGTAAGTATCACATCGGGTTTATGAGCGTTTCAAATTACCTTCTGGGAAACCTACCTTGAGGACGTTGCTTACTTGCTGAGGTCCAAGCTAGTTTTCGGTGATTGCTGCATTTTAACCTGACACTATCACATTTAGCCAACAATATACGAAATAGATGCTCCACTATTCGAGCCTTGACAGAATTGACTCATTTAAAATAATTAAAAGCTTTCTTGTTTATTATTCTAGGTACACATCTAGTTCTACGATATTTTTAAACTTTATCTTGCTAGAAATTTACCTACCGATCATTTTCATAAATAAAATAAATATAAAGGATTTAATAAACATTTGTTTACAAAAACTATTTCAAAACAAAAAATTGGTAACAAGGTGAGTCTACCTTTACAATTAATAAAGAAATCATGGTTTTTATTTCAGTGCTATATTTATAAATCTTGTAGAATAAACCTCAATCGACTTGCTGCCACGTCACAGATAGGTAACGACGTTAACGCTACCGGTCAGGTTTGAACCCTGATCCTCACACTTACTGTCACTCTCGAGCTACCTAAGATCCACTTTAAAAATCCGCCCTGTTTTCTCTTTTCATCGTCGCTTCTAGGAGTATTTTATGGAGTAAAACGGAGACGGGAGAAATACTGGAATCTGTTCTGCTGGATAGGGGGAAGGGGGGTACTAGAGGATCGAACAAACAAACAAACAAACAAACAAATAAACGAACAAACTAAAACGATTTCAAAAGTATTCTTGACCAGAAAGTTGAAGGAAATAAGACTCTTATAATTATATAGGTAGGGAATACCTAATCAAAATAGTGAAATAGTTTTACTTGTTTAACCTAAAATGTATATTAAATGTGAATAACCTAATGCTGGTAGATTTATAATATCATTGCGAGCTACCAGCAGGATACACCAGGGAAACTATAGAAACAGGATACACCAGGGAAACTAGAGAAACAGGATACACCAGGGAAACTATAGAAACAGGATACACCAGGGAAAACTATAGAAATAGGATACACCAGGGAAACTAGAGAAACAGGATACACCAGGGAAACTATAGAAACAGGATAGACCAGGGAAACAAGAGAAACAGGATACACCAGGGAAACTATAGAAACAGGATACACCAGGGAAACTATAGAAACAGGATAGACCAGGGAAACTATAGAAAGAGTTGTATACTAGTTGTTGTGGTATAGCATTTTATATTCCATGCACAAATATTACCCGACGATCTTACTGTAAAAACATTTTGTATATTTATCGCTCTACTTAAAGTGGTATCTGACATGTTTATAACCGTCCATCTTTATCTATTCATCATCTTCCACATTTATTGAATCCGACTTGATTAGGTTTATATCACTTGCATTGACTACTTCGAGTGACCCCAGCTAGTTTCACTAAAAGAATATTTTCTGATGCTGTACGTATGCTTCTAGAATGCTTATGTCATCATCTGTTTCCATTTATTCCAGTGTTGCCATATCATGAGTGTGGGTATTTATGTTAAAAACTAAACTAAACTAGTACTCATAGAAATGAAGTGCTCAAAGAATAAGTTTTGGTTTAAAAACTTCAACTATAACGCAATGTAATAAAATCCCATTTCAAAACTAAAATTAAAATGGACCAGAAATCTACAATCTGGCAATACTGTAGTATCCTGCTCTTCATCGTTGATAAATCAAACCATAGAGTTTTTTATTATTATTAGGAAAGAAGGAAAGTATTTGTTCGCCTGAAGAGGAGAATATCTTATTATTCAGTAAGAATTGCTCTATGCTTTTCCAATGATTTCGAAGAATCTCGTTGAAGTCTGACAGTGCTATAAATTGGAAAAGAGGGAAAAGATTCTCGCAGGGTCTCAGGGAAGGAAATTAAATAGGAAGGATATAAGTTGAGTTGTCGGCCAACTGAAAGCTCTATAGGTGAGTCGAGATGTGAATGAGTCAGACAATAGATTAGGAAATAAGGTCGCTGTGGCTGGTAAACACACACTTGACGTTAATTTTATTCTAATATTGATGAAAGCATAACATATTCATCATTGCTCTAAGTTAGCTCTCTCTATCATGATAATGTTAACAATCTAACAGTTTTACAACCAAGTATTTAAATCTAAACTAAATAACCCTCTTAGCTCCCTTCCAATGGCTAGGCCCATTAAGATCATATGATAGTTTATAAAACAGCTCGTTTGTTAAGGTACGATATGCTATGAGTGAGGCTCGAGTTGAAACACCCGGATGTCTTGAAAACAGAGACTTTTAGGAAGAAATGTTTCCGACAAAAGTTGTTATGTTTCAACATTAGTTAAATTAAGTTGCTCGTCTGAACTATTTGTAAACAATCTAACCAAATGTATTCATACGTGTGAAAGAGGGAAATGAGTAATCGTAAAGAGTGCTAATTGATTCTCAATGATTTGCTTGCTAAGGACCGTTTCCAAGAACAAAACTGAGTGACAGAGAGTGGTTTCTCAACCTCCGTACACGCACATGTGGAAACATTTCCTCTAAATTCCATCCCTAAACATTTAATGTGAATAAATGCAGATTGCTCGAACCATTAGTAAAATGCATTGGGTGGTGGGTAACACTTATAAATGAATATAAATGGAAATATTTTGTGCTTCCTACTTCGTACTCATCTGTATTTTATACAAACCTCAATAATAAATTGCACAGTGAAGCAAAGTATAAATAAATATAAAGAACAAGTTGTAGTTTTCTAGTTGGATGATTTTTATATTATACTAAATAATTTATAGTGAGATTAGTTTAGGCTTTTGTAAGCATAATATGTCATTGACTGTTCCTTTTTTTGAAATTGGAATGGTCTTGCTCACATTATATATATATAATTTTACTATTTCTCTGGCTGTGAAGCATTGACTTTCATCCCGTTGCTAAAGGCATGAAGCGACTAAATGAAGAAAGAGTCGAAAACGAAAGTTGTAGTGGTCCAAGATCACGAACATAAGAAGCATTTGTGGAAAGTTTTTGGGGTTTTAATGTAATTTTGCTCTTTTTTATAGTATTAAATCTGTTACCAAGCTCACAAACTCTCCGTATAGGAACCATCAGCGCTAGAAGAAGGATGAATTCTGTTACCAAGTTCACAAACTCTCCGTATAGGAACCATCAGCGCTAAAAGAAGGATGAATTCTGTTACCAAGCTCACAAACTCTCCGTATAGGAACCATCAGTGCTAAAAGAAGGATGAATTCTGTTACCAAGTTCACAAACTCTCCGTATAGGAACCATCAGCGCTAAAAGAAGGATGAATTCTGTTACCAAGCTCACAAACTCTCCGTATAGGAACCATCAGCGCTAAAAGAAGGATGAATTCTGTTACCAAGTTCACAAACTCTCCGTATAGGAACGATCAGCGCTAAATGAAGGATGAATTCTGTTACCAAGCTCACAAATCTCCGTATAGGAACCATAAGCGCTAAATGAAGGATGAATTCTGTTACCAAGCTCACAAACTCTCCGTATAGGAACCATCAGCGCTAAAAGAAGGATGAATTCTGTTACCAAGCTACACAAACTCTCCGTATAGGAACCATCAGCGCTAAAAGAAGGATCCAGCCAGATACGTGTAAAAATAACATTAGGGTAAAAGTCTCAAAATCCCTCCAGGAAATACAATTCCTGTTATTTTGAAATATATGAATAATGTGTAACGTCCCTATCCTAGTTCTGACAAAGTTTGTAACTTCCACAGGCCTAGTTCTGACCGAACTGGGTGAGGTTACTAGTTTTATCTGGGTGCCCGGCAGCCAAACCTACTACAGCGCTACCGTGGTACCGTAGGGACTTACATGGTGAGGATGGACTCTGAGCAGTAGGGGTTGGAATGGATGGTTCGTGGGGAGTGAGACTCGCAAGTTAGTCAAATAAGATATATTTACTAAGCTATTAGGATACTAAACTACTACATGGATCCGGGTATAACTCCCGCGACGAGGGAGCAGACGCGATAACGGTCTCGCCACCGTCCGGTAGACCCGCGATCGACCCTCCGGTGAGGTGAATCACCAGATCACGTTTTATCTCGGCGTTCCAGCAGTCGTGCTCGCTACAGACCCACATGCGCTCAGCATGGCGTCCAACATCCAACAGCCCTGTCTGGTTCTCACACACAAACTCGCTGATCTCGATATTTCACCAGCCAGGAAGGTCCATCGGTCACATCGTCTCGCTCGTCAACAGGATGCAAGCTATATGAGCTATTTGCTATTCTCAACAGGATGGTAACCCAACACTCTTGACTTCCAAGGAAATGTACAAGCTCAGGTTAACATTCTGCCAGAACAAACCTTAAAATAATTGTACTATTACAAATGAACTATTCAAGATGTGATATTGTGTTTTAAGTGCTGAGACTAAGTTATTTGGTGTGGTCTCAATTTAAACAGAATAGAATGATACATTTTTGGTATGATTAAAATATTCAGAAATATACCTATGCTTTCGTAGCAATTTCGAACTTAATTTAAAATTTAGAATAATTTTTCAATTAAGAGATACGATAGTTCAATTTAAGATATACTTCCTAAATTGGACCACAAACGCGTTTCGTAAAAAAATTTTAAAACTCATCATAATGTTATAAAATATTTTAATTTAAAATTATTATTATTATTATTAATATTATTATTATTATTATTATTATATAACACAGAAGACTCGACAAATATTTAAAACATAGTCTATGGTATGGTAAAAAATATACAAAGGGCTCCAATATAAGCGTTACTATCTTATATTTTTAAGACGTATACAAAAACTACCCCTATTTTATATTTAATAGCGTACCAATACACTCATCTTGTCCATAATTCACATCACACAGCTACGATTTCTAGAGTATTAACGACAGCGAATAAAGCTTTTAACTGTTGCGAAATGAATGATGGATATTGCCATATAGACTCAATGGGATGAAAGAATTTAAATAAAAACTTCCTCTTCCTTTCTACCCATCTCATATTCCTGTGTAGCACTTAGACGTATCTTCTAACTAGGCTCGTCTAAGAGCTCCCAGAGTTTTACAAGCAACACACGTGCTCTGTTCACCAGATATTAAAATAAAGTCAAACGTTAAAGTTTGAAGTATATCAAGTATATGAAGTACTTCCTGAAATGTTAAATACTAAACGTGCTTTATTTCCCGTGGTATTAAGACTTAGGGCAAGAGTCATAAACAAATCCACGTTTATTAGAAGTTAGAGTTAAACGATGATGGCTGGAATTATTCAGAGATCAATTTTCAGTTGGTTTTGTACTTCATAAAAATAAAATGACTCAGGAACTTTATTACTCAAACACACAAGAATTTATACACTTTTGAAACAAATTGTGGGTAGTTTGAAAATTAGAAATATTTCAACAGAACAAATATGTTGATGGTTTTTGAACTTCTGATACATCTACAAGTTAAGCAGCTACAATTCAAGAAGTATATAATATGTATATATTTTATACACCTTTTTTGTTAATCTTAATTCCATATTTTGTAATTTGAAGTAAAAAATTGGTAGTACCTATTCTGATATTTTATTTCAGAAAAAAAAAAGGCTGGTAGTTCCCATTTTTTAAACGATGGGGTGAGTAACAGGTATATTATATTTAGTTTATTAATGATCACAGTTTAAATAATTAATATACAAAAGTTCGTTTAACTAGCGCAAGCAGTTTTTATAATATTTCACAAAATAATGTTTTTACCTCGAGCTTTAGAGGCGTGTACCGCTCTTTATATTTGAGATGGACCCTGGGCTGATTATATTAATCCTTCTAATTTTGTACCGCACTAAAACTACTTTTAGCCTAACACTAGAACTACTGTGTTCTACTTCCTACAGTTAGTACATGACCTCTGGTTTTTACTAAACCATCTATAAAATATGAATACTCAACAAGTTCTATCCTCTGTTTAAGCAGTTCTGTGTTAACGTGTCCCATTGGACTAAGGCAAGCCTACCTCAAATCAAGACCTGCTCACGCAAATAAAAAGTAAACCAAAGGCCTGCTATTACCTACAAAGAGTCTAACACGTTGGTCCTGGCCACGCATGCGCAGATCATCCAGTTGCTGCACTAACCGAAAGTGGGGGATGGCATTGCCTCACTTGTTCTACATCCTCTCAGCGAATATGGTTCTAGCGGGTTACAGACATTACTCCCTTCTTCCCCTCCTTGTCTGCCATTCTGAACTATATATATATATATATATATATATACTAGCAAGAAACAATAAGATATCATTCTTTCCACTCCATTGATTAGCCGATGAGCAACACGTAATCTACTATATAGGGTATTTCTACGTCAATATTGCTAGGCGAAGTGCCCGACCATGTCGGACAGTCGGACAACGTAGGACAGGTGTCCAATGTACACAAACTATCAAGAAAGCTGTATGTTAGTCTCAAGTTAGTGGGGAGAGCTATTAGTCCTAAATGTATTGCTGGCACTAATGTAGGGAGCTATAGCTTAGGTGTCAAATAATACATTTATTTTCGTTATTTTTAAGTAAGTGTGGCGTCATGCTGTTACTGTCTTTCATATAGTGATTTGGTATGAATAATGGCCATATGTGCCATCCGATGTTATAATACAAACTGTTTGGTTTATTATATGTAGGCTCTTTTGAGTATTGTTACTGAGTGGTCAATGTTTGGCGATATTAACTGGCCAGGCCTAGGGGTGGTCACGTGGCCTGTATGTATTGTTAGAGTGCTTAAGGTCCCAGTTGGGAATAAGCTTTTAATGTAGCTCTTTGCTCTTAATAAAGTCGAGATTAGACTATTTAACATATTCTGTGTTTGTTACTCTCATAGGACCCTCCGGCCTAGTTGTTTGTATGAGCCGTGAGGGTCCCCCGAACCGGTACCAACAGAGGAAACGATTACGATTTTACCTCAGGAATAAAGTGCCGAAGTTTGTTTGAATGTTTTAAAATTGCGCTGTATTTTAGTGTATTAACTTGTGTTTTATAGAAATACATTAATAATATCATTAATTTATTAGACCCTTTAATTATTAAGTGTGTTTTATTTTATTATCATGAATACGTAATCCAGTATACACATATTGTCTACAGAGTTTAAATATATTTTACAGTCAACATATTGCAGAACTATACATCAACCAAACAAGAGCAATGTTTGTTCAAAGCTCGTATGTTAGAAAACTGGCAGGCCTAGCGGTGAGCTATGTTGTTATTATAGTGTCTGGCTAACACCACCAAATGTAAGTCCCAGTTGTACGTCGTTAATAAATGAACCGACCTCCAGCTCGTGTCAGGAGGGTAGCTCCAATCTTTGGTTGGCCATTCCACCTTGCACACAGTTGGTCTGGAATACACCGCATTAACTCGGTGGAGGTGGTGTAAATATTAGATACAGCGAGACAGGGGTGGACAACTCACTGATACCAACATTCACACTGGACATTTCTTTACTACTTCAAAATGTGCTCCTTAGGTCAACGACCCGAAGGTTGGTTTGAGGATTTATATCAATCCAGCGCTGAGCATGCACTCGACCCTTCAGCTGGTTATTGCTGCCTGCACCGTCTGGTAGGAATTCCAGGCACTAAAACAGTTCAAATAGTGTGCTGGCCCCTCGTCGTCTTCCGCGCTGAATTTCTACGAGTGAGTGTGAAAGAGTTTATCACTTTGTCAAATAGTTATTTCCACATACCTTCCAGAGTTCTTTTACACGCCTCAACCGACACGGAACCAACGGCTTTACTTCTCCTTCGAAGGAAGTTGTGCTACCGACTTTTATCACTCAAGCAAAAAGCGTCGACTCTGGCTGGGTATGGCGTAAAAAGACTTTTAAATGATGTAGATCCTACTTGCTATAGTTATTGTAGTGCTCTAAGAGATTGTAATATACCGAGACACTTCGCTGCGCTTTCTGTAGAACATGAATTTAACAAAAATAGGACGAGGTTAGGTCGAGTTCTTTGAGCCCACTCTACGACTTCTCTCAATGTTAATTAGTAATATTCAGTTTGTTGTGAAATATGTCCAACACTAAAATATCTGTGGTTTCACCTGTGTTCTCAGAGATTCTAAACACACGAACACTGTTTCACCTTTTGGTTTGGTCCAGACCATCTCTGGATGTTGCAATCTTCCGTTTGATATTATAAAAAAAATCCTTATATTTAGCTCGCTGGTGAAATTCTTGTTAGATTTAATATATAATTGAAGAGTGGATTAATTGATCTCCTCCACAATAGCACGTGTCATAGTCTCCGTGGTACTAATGACGAAAAGAGAAATAATATCTTAATATTTCCAGTTTTCTTCAAGTCGTTCTTGCACCAAGGCTTGAAAATCCATAATATTGTCTATCTTATGCACTGAATACAATTTATCATTGGCTATTAGTTGAAAATAACATACAAATCTGAAGTCAAAATTACTTTTACCAATCAGAAAATATTACTGAAGATGTTACATAAAAAACTCTTAAACAAGCATTTAACATCTCCAATTACTCAAATACGAGTCGAGACACAGATAAACCAACCTTGTTCACCATCTTATTACCACCTAGTCTCCGGAAATATAGAGAAACCAGACCAGTATTTATTAGACCGTGGTCTGACTGTGCTTATTTGACTGGTCTTCCTTCCGTCTTACAATCTTACGGTCTGATTCTCCCGTGAAATTGAAACTATGTGAAGATATAAATTGACCTGACAAACATTCACTTATTAATATTTTATCATAGTTTTAATGATAGGTCACTATTAAAAATAGTTAAAAATAATGCTTGAAGTGAAAAAGGTATAAATAATACAAAATATATGGTCAATTAGATAATTCAGCTATTTGCTTTAGCGTAAATAGACTGTCACTGAATTGATGTACTTGTCTCTGAGTTGATGTACTTGTCTCTGAGTTGCAGTACTTGTCTCTGAGTTGCAGTACTTGTTACTGAGTTGCAGTACTTGTCATTGAGTTGAAGTAATTGTCTCCGAGTTGAAATACTTGTCGCTGATGGACTTCGGTCCAGCATAATATGGGGTTCAAAGAAATTGAGGTATCAACTTTTCCAAAACTTATTGTAAAAACAACTCTAAATATAGTAGAAGACTGAATTAAAACCAATAACTTATGGTGATATAAATAGGTTTACATTTATGTTTTGGTGCAACATAGTCTAATAAGTGGTTTAGTTTGTTTAATGATCACGTTCATTTGTTGCAATAAACGTGGGTTGAGATTTGTTTTGTTTCAAAAATATAACATATTTTAATTTGATGATTGCCATAACTTGTTTGGGATCGTTAATTATTTTGGTATTAAGAAAGGAAACATAAATCTGCTCGGGTTTGGACGTTGAATGTCCTGATTAGATATAGCTGTAATGCTGATTACCCATACTAATAATAAGTAAAATAAACGTATACATTTCTATAAGATATAATATATTCTACATTTTTAAAGGAAACTAAATTTCGTTGTAAGATAATGTCTAATGATAGCTTATAGAAGGCGCATGCGCTACTGCACATAAAGGAATGTAAATTGGAAACAAATAATTGATCATGCGCGATTATTACAATAAGGACTAATAAACAAAATACGAAACATTCTAAATTTCTAAGAGCTTGCGATTCTTACGTTTTCATATAGGGTAGTAAAAGTTACGGTTGCTTATTTTAGGGAAAGATTAGCTCATTAAAACATCAATAATAATTAGCTTTGTTTTGGAGTTTTTCAAAAGAATTAATTATTTATAAAAATGAGTGTCATTTTTATTTTAAGAACATTTGTTGTTTTCAAATATTTTTAAAATCTCAAATTTTAAAGTTGTGGTATTTATGCTTTATTTTTATGTTAACTTAACAGTTTAAATATAATTTTTAAATTTTAAAATAAAAAAATTATATTTATAACATTTTAAAACTATCAATATCCTTGAACTCAAGATCTTTTTCAAATATTTGACTCTAGTTCGACTCGAATGAAAAGACCTACGTTCGCTGACAATTAATATATAATGTATATAATTATAAAGAGAAAGAAACAAAAAGTATTACAAATTTAACTGAATACATATAACCAACAAAAAATGTTTAGTTTTGGAGATCAACTTGGGTGTTAAAGGCCTCAAGTACTCACTCTAGAGTCACTCAACCAAATATTAAAGCTATATATTTTATATTAATATAAACCCTTTCATCCTCACGTTGGAGTCAGCAAATCAAATCTTATCAACTTGGCTCAAATGGAAGAAGAGCGTGGTTGGCGGATGTGGGAGCAAAGTGAAAGTTAAAAGAAAAAATAAAAGAAAGAAAAGGGGTGTAAAAAATCTAGTTTGTAGGGATTGGTAAATTTAGATTGTGGTTGTCCCTCGGGCTCCTCATGAATAAGTTATTTCAGTGTAGAGCTAAGTGCGAGCGAGAATTGGTGTGAAGGGGGACTACCACTTTCAGACACCAACAACTCGTCGGGGGTTCCCCAAAGAAGGTTCCAAGGTGGGGCCACCCTACATGTCTGTGTGTCTCTTTACAACTATCTGATATCTGACCTATTGTTCTAGCTAAATACTATACCCCATTTTACTACCCACTCTTTACTCTTTAACTTCCCTCATTAACAATAGTAAATGGAACCCAGGACATGCTGCAACATTTTTCTCTTTTTATCTGTTGTTTTTAAATAAATTCTTTCTATTTTACACACGTTCAAACATTTCCTGATATTTTGAAAGTATATGTATAATGATATGTCTGCTTTAGGTTTAGGAAAGTAATTTTAAATAAAATACAGCATAATATATTGAAAGTTGTCCCTTTAAAATGGCAAGCTGCAACAAAAATTATTGTTTTAAATCGTAAAATTCATTATATTCATCAAACTTATCTTGTCTCGTATACATCCAATGGATCTACTTTTCTCAAACTCTGCAGTGCATCCACTCTTTAATTCACTAAATTTATTCTTCTTGCAGACCAAACGAAATGTTTTATCATTTTATGTAGATTCATACTAGAACGATTTGCCCCTCTTCGGCGGATTTTATATTATTCATTGATGAATTTATATTCTTTTACGAATTAAACGTAAGCTTTTTAAATAAATTTTGTTTTTGTTCTGTGAAGTTATTTTTAATTCTTATTCCCTATTATTTATAAAATTTATTAGAAATGGCAAATTTATTTTTAATTTCAAAATGTTTTAATAGAATTTTGAGCTGTTGGTGAACTAAGACATAGAAAGAAAATATATTTTAATAAAATAGAGTCTACATTATGCATGGATATGTAAATATAAAAATATAGAGTCTTGATATATGTATGTATATATATATATATATGCTGAAGTGGTGAAGGAGTTATCTTTAAACGATCTTTTAAGACCTGAAAAGTTTTTGACAAGCCAGCATGGACACAAAGTTTAGGCGCTAGTATTGGTTGGCACGGGTGTTTTACAGTAGTATTATAATTTGTTGCGATCTTTTTTTAATGGCGAAAAAGGATAGGAGAAAGCATACTTCTGATCACAAAAAAAGCAAATAGGTTTGAATTTGTTTCGAGAAACTCAAAAGAGAATATCAATAGAAGTAGAACAAACAGTTTGTGAACAGCAAGAAACTTGTGACAGCAATAAATGTACAATCTTAATGAATACATACGAGTAGGGGGGAGGTGGGGTGTTACTTGAACAAGGCAAATTAGAACTTTGAAAACTGGCATATAGGTAGGTAGTACTTTGGATATAGACCAAGGGTAAAATACGAGATCTCAACTTTTCAACGCTGTGCTCCAAAATGTGAGGGGGGAAAGGAGGTGGAATGTAGGGTTACTTGAACCAATCAACATAGAATTGAGAACGAAAATTAAAATTGGCATAGAAGAAGTACTTGTAATATCAACTTTTCAACATGTTTACAAAATATACCAAATATTTTCCTCGAATCCATTTAAGTTTTAATAGACCTCTCCTATCTCCCTATATATTTGTTGTACCACACGACTTTAGTAAGAATTGAGCACATGTCTCCGAATGGTAGGCATTAAATAAACGTTATACCCACAATCACATTATAATTATAAATTAAAATTATATTATGTAGAATTAATTCAATATAATGTTTTGTTTCTTGGATTAATGGGACATTCTAATAAATGTATTACAATAACTGTCAAATTTTAAGTAGGCCTATATATACCATTGTTTTAGTTTTATGTAACTTAGAAGGATTGCGTATTTAACAAAACATGATATTGAATTCACACGTGTGTTTTAACCTAAAATATGCTCTACACACTACATGACAACAGATTAACATGTTTATTATATATAGCTATGTCTGTATATGTATATATGTATGTGTATTTGTGTATGTATATATACATGTATGATATTTACTGTGTACTAGAAAGGTAAGCAATTAAAGCAACAACCGCGTGTGTGTGTTTTATAATTACATTTGGGTTAATTTTTTTGTCAGAACCAAACTTGGCACGCTTATAGCCACTCTTTCGGATACTTTTGGCTATGGTTTTTGATATTCATTCATACGGCTATTTTTGGTTAAAAAGTTCTGTGCAAAAAAATATTTAGGCATATATATTTATAAAATTAACAAAAGTTGTGTTTATACTAATTTTAAGGATTTTGTTTCACTTCTTTGAGCTACTTATCAAACTAGGGTAAACATTCATAACATTTTTGGAAATATAAATTAATGTATTTGTCACCAAAGAAAACAGCTTTTTCTTTGGGAGCGTGAACATTTTCTACCTCGAGATTATGTTTAATCTTTGCGTTTTATGTGCCCTCAAAAACGAAAATGTGGGTTTTGTATTTCTGTCTGACCCCTTGTCTGTCTGTGCGTCCCTGGGGCTCAAGAGAAAACTATTTGATGGATTTCTTTCAAACTTTAATATTTAGATATTATATTATGGTTATACCTTGAGGCCTTTTTTAAATTTTGATTTAAGCCCTCAAATTAGGGTAGTTTATTGACAACTGATTTTTGAAAATTCGATTTCAGAAAATGGTTCT
>CABFWO010000325.1:251669-335818 GCA_902155825.1 Timema genevievae
GGGGAAGGGGGAAAGTGGTTGGATATAAAGTCTGCCTGATAATGGATTCTTGGAAAAGGCTGTTCAGTAGTGAGAGAGGCATGAATAATTTAATTTCATTCACGGAACCTCACCTGATGGTATCTTGGAATTTTTCGTGGTGTAATTCATCCCTTCCGCCCATTATTTTCTTTTCGAAAGCAATGCACGAAAAGTATAGTGATAATTTGACACCACGTGAAGTAAAAGATTTTTTTCCCCTCTCACCGCGAAAGAATAAAATACTTACACCCTTAAAAATAGTTTCTGAAGAGTAAAAAATCATGTTTCGTTACACTTAACAGTGAACTCTAAGAATCCATAGTAAAACGATACTATATAATAACACAACCAAGCAATAATTTAATTCATAGTTTTTATCGAAGGATAGTTTTTATCGAAGGGGAGTGAAACGGTCGATATGGTTAAATCTACAAATTACTTGACCTATTATCTCTAAAGCCATTCTGAAGATGCGGCTGCACACTGGCAAGTTAAAAGAGCTCATCTCCACACACGACAATCTTGAACACTGAGCTAACATATTGATATCAAACAACAGACATCCCATTCAAAATATTAACTTTGAGTTTTAGAACCTTTTGTTCTATCTTCTGATTTATACTGGTCGACACACGACTCACAGGAACATTGTATTTATACTGGTCGACACACGACTCACAGAACATTGTATTTATACTGGTCGACACATGACTCACAGAACACTGTATTTATACTGGTCGACACATGACTCACAGAACATTGTATTTATACTACATATAATGTACCGGTGGGCACACGATCTAAACACAAGTTCACTTAGTTTGGTTTACTGGTGACGGAGTGTTGAAGGCATGAATCTCATTTAGCTGTACTGAGAGTCTTTGTTATATATTATTTCCACTCTCTTTCAGTCAAATGCAGATACATATTCTCTAAAATAAAGCTTATTAAAGTGTTCCTAAACTAATGTAGTAAAATATTTCCCTGTGGTAGAATATTGAGACTCGCTAAATAAAACCTTAAACAATGACAAGCGTCTGAACATTGGATACAAGAAATAGGGGCCTCAACATTTCCCACACTCTTAGAAAAAATATATTTTGTATTAGTAATATATATATATATATATAGAGCAGTTAATTACAATACCAATTTGTCTTTTAACAGCCAATTATTTCTTAAACTTGTTTAATTAAACTGTGATGCTTATATTTCCAAAATGTTTCTGTAACAATATATATCATTTACTTTTACATATCTTATGATCGCTCTTAAGCAAATATCGAGTTATAAAGATTTGAGTTCATTTGTGAAATCAGTTTATGAGCTGACTAATGTTTTGTTTTGTTTCAATGATGTTTTTAAAATTTACTTGTTGACATATTTGTTTTTAGATTATGACTACCCCAAAACCATATGTCAAATAATAAATTTTGAAAACAATCTTGATATTGTAAAATATTATAGTATATAAAGAGTGCAGTCAGATGTTGAACACCATATTTCGATAAAGTTTTGATTTGTCTTTCCGCAGAAATCTAAAACTTGTCATTCCAATAGGTCTTAAGATAATGTTATCTGTAAAAGTCCTAAAATAAAAAAATAAAATTTGGCTGATTCAAAATAGTTGATTGAATTAAGGCAGATATAATCGAAATGAATAATTCCTTTTCCATACTGTAAGCTGTAAACGGTTACAGTTTTATGTAACATTAATTTGTTTACATTCTTTAACAACAATTATTTATGATATTTATTTTACTCTTCTTTCTTTTTTAGCTGGCACCATTAATCTAGAGTAATAAATATTGTGTTTAGAGAAGTTAAAACTCAACATTCAATAGAAATTTCATCTTTTAACACATCTTCATCTGATATTCTTTATTTTGATATTGTGTTTTAGTCAGACTACTTTTCGCTTTATGTAACACAATTTAAAACGATAAAGAATTAATATTTATAAATAATCTAAGATTTGGTTTATCTTCCCTATGATTAATTTTATTTACTTTATAAGAACAAGCTTATATTTGTATTGATTTCCCGTGCATGTATACCAGCTAGGTTTGTCTATCGAGTTTTTTTTTAGTTTTACTTTCCTTCTGGGTATTATAAACGATAATAACACCAAATCACACATTTTTAGAATGTTTATCCGTCTGTCCATGTAAAGAGAGAAAGTACTCATCTATTCAAGACTGGACTTGTGTTGTACTACTTAGTTTTCAGGTAACCATGGCAAGCTGTAGACCATCCCACTAGCTCATCGGCGAGCGAAGAAGTGTCGAAACAAACCAGACGTAAGCAGTGAACACTCGTTGCGGCTGGTATTGTGACTACATAAGATGACACGTGATATGAGCTGACGTGTGCAGGAGGGGGAGGGAATGAGTTTGAGTCCATGTTTCTTCTTGAATCTTCAAACGCACGTAAGACACTGATCTTGAAGTTTAGTTCTTTATTAGAATTTGAAGTTGTTGTGTGTGTTGATTTATTGTTTAATGCGAGCGAAGCCGTGGGCAAATGATAGTTATTCAATAAAATTAATCCTAATTTCTTTTAGTTTAATAATAAAAATGAAAACCTTAGTAAATTATAACATATTACTGTTTAGATTCAACGCCTTCAGTTATTTAACTACCTACTTCCAAGTACTTTAAAGTAGCATTAGTTTATTCTGTTTGAGATCCCAAAGAATTAAAAATTTATTCCTCATTGTTAAAGAGAAACCCCTGTGGCAGGCAACAGGAAATGGTAGACGGATTATTTTACCCTCGTTTTCCAACAGACTGTTCGACTGAAGAGGAAAAAGGTAATTTACCACTCAAAATATTTCTGACACGAATGTTATTATTAATTATTCAAAGTTTATTTTAATAGACAAAGTAATGTTCAAAAGGCAAATCATATTTTAAAGTCTAGTTTCATTTAATACAGCTTAGGTGGTGGTGTTATGAAAGATATTTGTTATTTTAATGACTTTGACATTTTTAAAGGTGTTTAAATTGATATAATTATGCTTTCTAAAATAATATAGTTATGACAATAAACACTCAAACACTCAAACTATGAAACAAACATGATCTTGTTTTAAACCACTCACTTTTTAATAGACATGAATTAATATCAGTTAATCACGAATGAAATAATCTAGAACCTGTTCAAGCAGGAGTTCATTTAGAAACCTAGAATTAGATGGGAGGATAGCATTAGAATGGACTGAACTGGGATGTAGTGAGGTGGACTGGATAGAACTAGCTCAAGATAGGGATAAGTTGTAATAAGGTGAACTGGATAGAACTAGCTCAAGATAGAGATAGGGTGTAATGAGGTGAACTGGATAGAACTAGCTCAAGATAGGGATAAGTTGTAATGAGGTGGACTGAATAGAACTAGCTCAAGATAGAGATAGGGTGTAATGAGATGGACTGGATAGAACTAGCTCAAGATAGGGATAGGTGGGGTACTTTTGTAAGTGCGGCATTGAACCATCGAGTTACGAGTGTTATAGGATAAGTATTTTATCTACACAAAGGAATGATCTGAAACCCCTAAATTACATTTATAATCTTTCATATAATATTTATTTTGTATATTTATTAATAATGTTTTTTTTATTTTTAAACTATTAATTGGAAATATTGAATGTATTTTTTATGCTTTGACTGTGTACTAGCTAAGCCAATTTTGGTCTATAAACAAGTATATTTTTAAACTTGGATTCGAATTAATCTTAAAGGATACTGCCGTAAGTCTGTCATAAATTGAGAACCAATCGTTTCAATTTTAAAATTACAACTTATTCATGTATTAAGTAATTACTAATATTAAGTAATTAATATATGTATATTTTACAAAAAGTATTTTATACTACACCGTAAAAGTAATTTTAACTATTGTCATTATAATCTTCCTGTGTTTAGTAGTTTCCTATTTCTATCTTACATTGTACAAACCTTTACTGGTAGTAGCACGGTAAACTACTTTAATAAGCTACATTAGAATGGATTCATTGTTAGGCAGATGAAACATTTGGTGCCGATAAATAATATTAAAAGTGTAAAACTATATAAATGTTTGCTACCCACCAAAACGATCGTAGCTAGCGATTAATAGTCTGTGGATTGTAGCCAAAGGAACTGAGAAGATATTATAGGGAATTAATTTTGTTAGTTTAAACATAATTATAATTAATCGAGCTATATTCTATAGTGTACGTGTCTTGTGTTATATTTGTATTATGTTTTGTTCTCCAGCTATGTCTACCACTAGATCCAGTGGTACCTGCCTATCTTGATCTATGTCTGCCACTAGATCCAATGGTACCTGCCTATCTTGATCTATGTCTGCCACTAGATCTAGTGGTGCCTGCCTATATAGTGGTGCCTGCCTATCTTGATCTATGTCTGCCACTAGATCCAGTGGTACCTGCCAATCTTGATCTATGTCTGCCACTAGATCCAGTGGTTCCTGCCAATCTTGATCTATGTCTGCCACTAGATCCGGTGGTTCCTGCCAATCTTGATCTATGTCTGCCACTAGATCCAGTGGTACCTGCCTATCTTGATCTATGTCTGCCACTAGATCTAGTGGTTCCTGCCTATCTTGATCTATGTCTGCCACTAGATCCAGTGGTACCTGCCTATCTTGATCTATGATTGCTCTAGCGATGTTTCTTAGTGATGAGTTGGAGTTGGGTGCCCCGAGAGAATAAAGTAACGTCTCAGACCATGCGGCCACTGAAGTGGGTTGTACTTTAATTCATAGTTGTGAAAGGGGAACCCCACATTCCACAGATGATAAATCTTTCATCCATGCTGGGAATAGACTCGGCACCTTTAACTAAGTAGGTTCAGCTACCGAGCTATTCAAAGATAGAATTATATATTTAAATAATTTATAAAAATAGTTTTAGATTTCCAAAAGAAAGGTTCGAATCCCAGTTGGGTGTACTGGTGGTGGCTTTTACTCAATATTTTCCTCTCTACCTCTTAACAAATATGGATACACTTCTTCTAAATTCCACCTCTCTCATCCCTAGTACATTAGCTAGTTAGTACAGATGCGTGTAGCACGAATGGGTAGTGAGTTGAGGTGCTAACAAAACAAAACAAAAGGTTTGATAGTTTTCCAAAATGATAGAATAAAATCAAGTACAGGCTACAGACAGTTCATTTATCTTCGAGGATTTGTGCTGACACAAACAAGTGACGCGTTAAGCTCCACTTGGCTGAAAGACACTTTCAACAAAAAGTAACAGCCTGTTAACTAATAGGTGCAGTGACAGCTCTAGCAGATTGTTCCCGTCTCGTTAAAAGAGAAGTTTCGCGCACCCACACCTTAAATAATCGGCACACAAGTAAATAAACCTCATGGGCAGGAGGAGCAGTATGAGAGTAAACAAACCTCATGGACAGGAGGAGCAGTATGAGAGTAAACAAACCTCATGGACAGGAGGAGCAGTATGAGAGTAAACAAACCTCATGGGCAGGAGGAACAGTATGAGAGTAAACAAACCTCATGGACAGGAGGAGCAGAATGAGAGTAAACAAACCTCATGGGCAGGAGGAGCAGTATGAGAGTAAACTAACCTCATGGGCAGGAGGAGCAGTATGAGAGTAAACAAACCTCATGGGCAGGAGGAGCAGTATGAGAGCAAACAAACCTCATGGACAGGAGGAGCAGAATGAGAGTAAACAAACCTCATGGACAGGAGGAGCAGTATGAGAGTAAACAAACCTCATGAGCAGGAGGAGCAGTATGAGAGCAAACTAACCTCATGGGCAGGAGGAGCAGTATGAGAGCAAACTAACCTCATGGACAGGAGGAGCAGTATGAGAGTAAACAAACCTCATGGGCAGGAGGAGCAGGATGAGAGCAAACAAACCTCATGGGCAGCAGGAGCAGTATGAGAGCAAACTAACCTCATGGACAGGAGGAGCAGAATGATGGTAGACCGACAATATTGTATTTAACTAAATCAAGTGAATAAAATAATTTACTCTACATAGTCTTTGCACATACATTTAAAAACATGAGAGCTCATCGTTAGTATCATTCCGGCCAAAATAAACTATTGAAAGATAAAAACAATTCTCTAATTAATGTTCTAATTTTACTCTATTCTTTTTTATAGGTACTTATATCATCTATCATTAGTGACATCCATAGATCATGTGAATTGATATGTATGAAAACCATTTTATTAATTATATACATGTATGAAATGTTTCTTCTCAGGTTTGGGACTACAAGGATCGTTCCTCTCCTCTCGGAAAATATAGATACATTTTTTAAATTCCCACTAGCTAAAATAAAATAATCAGGACGTAGCAAAAACACATGAATCCGGTTTGTTCATCCACTATAGAGGCAAACAATGAGTGCCTATTGAAAGATATATGTGTGATATCAGGTAATACTTCCACAGAAGAGCGGTCTTTTAGTTAAAACCTACATAAGATCAACAATTGGTCAAGAAAGAATAGATGGATTGGCATACTCAATTTAAATAGAAATAATGAGGTAATCTTTCAAGAGGCTCTAAATAGTTTGCAAGAAAACCTCCACGAACATTTAAATTAGAATTTATGTAAACTTCTTTTCTACTCACATCTCAAAGAACTCTATATTCAATTTGATGATAACATTTTATAAAACCAAATTTTCCTTATCGTTTATAATGAGATATTTAATTATTTATCAAAATAACTTTTATGTGACCGGCTTTATACAAATTTTTAAAAATGAATTTTTATACTGAGCTATAACATTTTTTAGAACATAAGATAACAATATAATTATTTGTATCATGGTTCCCCTCCTGTCATTTTTTTCTGGATCCGCCACTGTAATTCTTCCTACCTGTCTTCTACTTGTCTTTAATGTGATAATTTAAATATAAAGAGTTAATCCGTGTCTGTGTGTTATTTAGTAACTAGATTAATACAAATGTAGATAAGAGCGCCAGTCTGGTTTATCTAGCAACAAGATTGCTTTGTTTTAAAATTATTTCCTCCAGAAAATGTGGGCGTATAGTATCTACTTATCTTCCCTGGTGGGAGGTTTATTTATTTAGTTTCACTGAGTCTTAATAACTTCCTGGGCTGTACACATTTCAATTATACTAATGTAGGGTTGAGGAACGCAGATTTTCTGAGGAAGTGTACCCACATTTACTTGGAGGGAAAGTGGGGACGTATTTATGTAAAACCAACTTTAACACACCTGCTCTGTATTCGATCCTGGATGGCTAACAAGACTATATGAGTCTGACATATAGTCCACGTGTATATACACACATACACCACATATACACGTGAAGACTGTCAAATAGTAGCTCAGTGCCAGTACTGCTAAGTTATCTCTTCGTAACTTTTTTTTACTCATCCTAACTTGAAATGGAGATAACATCACCCCTTGATCTAAAGACTTTCCTGCTCCCCTGATAATAAGAAGAATTCATTATTCATAATACTTGAAAAGTCACTCTAAAATAGTTATTGGCAAACATTTTGAAATAAATCTAGTTGTTGTTTGCTAATAAAGTGAAGAGCCATGATGTATTAATAAAGATTGATCTTCACTTTCAGCACTTTCTAAACAGAGTGAAATGATTGTGAATACCAAGGCGTGTGTGAATATTCCATATGTTGAAGTCAAAGCTCCTTTGCTTCGATTTTGATACAATAACCTTCGCGTCTTTGATGTATTTAGAAAAAAAAATCTTTGATATATTATAAACAGATTTTTAAATATATTATTTAATATAACGTATTATTAGAAGAAAAAATCACTAAAACAGTCAACAAACTGTATCTAACCACCAAAATAATGTAATGACAGTAACGTCAGCATGAATAAATAAAACTACGTTAACAAAAAATAAAATAATTTGCTTTGTTTTTTATCTACACCTTTTTATTTATTTTGATGCACTCCATAGATAGCTCAGGAGCGTAATGTGACTTCACCGAACCTTATCTTCGACTTCAGTTTTTACTGTACTTCTCATTCAAAGCTACACCGCTAGATAGCATGTAGGTTCTGTGCCAATAAAGTGAATATTTCATGTTTAATAATATTTCGAAGGGATTATTCTATTCGTCTGTAGTTCTCCTGTATTAGTTTTGGTAACTACTGTCACTTTATCTGTCTATTGACAGAGCGAGCAGCTGTGAAATAAAATAATGTAATAACGTATCTAATTTTGTGATTGTCAAATATGTGTCATCCATAGATGCCCCGAACTATAGCGACATGTGATTTTTCATCATCCCCTTCAACCCTTTCAACAAACACATGCGCCGCGCGTCTGACTAACCAAACATGAATATTAAATCCTAAACCACAACAATCATAGCACGCGGTGGTAATCAAATTGTCATTCTAATATTCAACCAAATAATTTATAACTTTCATGACATATAAATACCATTCTCGTCACACTCTTTTTAGTAATATTAATTTTAATCTTGCGTGTTATTCTGGGGGTACGTTTTTAGATTACTTGAAACGTCATGGAATGGTTTACATTAAACATGATTTTGTTTGTCGAACCTGACAGTGCTAAATGTGGGATGGCAGTGAAACAATGACTCATGTAGCAGTTTTATAGTATTGAGCATTGCTTGGAAAGTTGTCTTATTCTTTTTTAGCGAGCGGTCATAGGTTCTGTAGATATTGCGCTGCACCTACGGTTTCCTCCACTTTTCCTTATCGATAACCCGTTCTCATTGCCACAATCCACAAAAGTTCGTTACCTATCCCTATCTTGTATCTTGAGCTATTCTATCCAGTCCACCTCATTACACTCTATCCCTATCTTGAGTTAGTTCTATCCTGTCCACCTCATAACACCTTATCTCTATCTTGAGCTATTCTATTCAGTCCACCTCATTACACCCTATCTCTATCTTGAGCTATTCTATTCAGTTCACCTCATTACACCCTATCTCTATCTTGAGCTAGTTCTATCCAGTCCACCTCATTACACCCTATCTCTATCTTGAGCTATTCTATTCAGTCCACCTCATTACACCCTATCTCTATCTTGAGCTATTCTATCCAGTCCACCTCGTTACACCCTATCTCTATCTTGAGCTAGTTCTATCCAGTCCACCTCATTACACCCTATCTCTATCTTGAGCTAGTTCTATCCATTACACTTCATACTCTACCTCTTTCAGGTCAACTTGTAAGGGCCAGATAGACTTAGTACGTTTCAGGTACGGTGCTATACTAAATACAGGACGACACCTACCTAAACCAGAATGGACTGTCAGTTTCATGAGTCGTCTTGTATTTAGTATAGCACCGCAACTGATGCACTCAATCTAGCCATTAAAATGGCCACTTCCCACTAAGACCGCCAATCAACACCTTGAACACGGTTCTAGTTTAATAATTACTTTACCTAATACAAGGCACTTCTTTGAATATGACCCTGCCTGAAAATACTATATTATATTTGTAAGTGTTTAGGTCCTAATTGCATGAAACCCATCTGGTTAATCACATGGTCTAAGGCATTTATCTAGCAATAAACTAGACTGTCAATGACTGGAAGATCGTAGTTCGATCCCGGTCAGGTGTACTGAAGGTGGTTTTTATAAATAGCTCCCCACTCTCTCTCCCCGCAAATGCCTATACACGTCCTCTAAATTCTGCATTCCTCACCTATGAACCAAAAAATTGCATTAAATTATGTAATTTATATGTTAACAGTTCTTTTAGCAACTTGGATGTATTTTGTATCCATTACTTGGATTAATAAAAAATGACAGTAAGAATTTTCTTCACGAAAATAAATTAGTAAAAGAATAAACACGAGTCACGTACATATTTTAGTCCTCCGAAAGCTGTGTTAGGAATCCATTTACATTTTACAGCCGTTTGGACAAACAAAATTCAATAACGTTTCTTAAAATTGTCCTTGGATCCATTAAATAACATTCAATAGCGGGCGCAAAGTTATATAATAGCTGTTATCGGCGTTCCTCCTTTAGGGTTTTAACACACATTTAACTTTGTATAGGAGCGTGTAGGAGGAAGTTGAGGAGGGATTAATGGTAAGTAGTAACTGAAACCAAGTTTGTCGTAAAGAGGAGGTAGTGGGCCGTGATAATCACCTTCTAAACACAACATAGACGATCCCGACCTCTGACACTTCGATTATCACCATTTGAGTTCAATGGAAGGTGTTAGAACAGATGCAAGTTTGAACTTTGAGACAGTCCTTGTTCCATAATGTTCCTTATCGTAGACACGCACTCAAAGCATGACGCAAATGGCAAGTGCCAGTTCCAGCAGATATTAAACGTTTGGAAGTGATTAGTCGACGTCATTAGCCCTCCCCACGTGAGTCTTTGCGTCTAAAGAGGTGTTCACTTAAATCTAAAGGCCTCTGGTTCGATATCTTGGTTGGAAACTTGTATAGTGCTAGTTAGATGTGGTTAGATGTTCATCGCAGCTCAAAGACCTTACAGACGAGATGAACTCAGAAAATAGAATAGTTAAATATGTATTTATTATAACTTTGAAATATTATTTTATTACTAAGAATAGTTGAATAGATCTCTCTAAAACTTTTAACCAAACAAATTATTTTAAGAGAATATTTTTGTCGTTTTTTATATAAGTAATATTTTTAGACCTTCGTGTTGGGGTGGTATTATTGCCTAATAAGGCAAAACAACATCTAAATTATATTTTGTCACCGATTCTTACAAACCAACCGAGCAGCTATCCATATGTAATTACATTAATGGACATGGATGAGTAAGGTAGGTTTTACACGATATTTACCAGTATTTGCAAGAAGGGAGGGTCGGTAAATGTTTATAAATAAAACATCCTCAGTTAACCTGACTGAAATTTAAAAAAATTGGCCTTATGGTCATCGGCAAACCAGAGTAGATGGGCTTGGAGTTATTTCCACACACCCACTGACAGGCAATTTGAACAAGTCCCATTTTTCTGAAATTATTGTGACTACCTTGAGAGTAATATTAACATAAGTAAGTAACAAGACCTATCATAGCCCGCCTTGCACAACTGAATGCAATCTAAGAATAAAACCTTCTTGCTGAGTTGATATTTCATCGGCTTATAATCAATCAAAATAATTCTAATCAACACTTCGAAGTTCTAGTTTTACGGCGCTCATGTTCGTGCCCAGGGGCTGATAATATTTAAATTTAACTCCTCTGAGTGCGATAGATATCGTGTAATGCTGATGGCAGACAGACAGACAAACTCCTCATTTTATAATTATGGATGCCCTATTTATTTCTAAATGATTTCAACATATCCGCATGTAATCACACTAGGGAGGGTGAAAATTTAGATGAAATTCACAGAATTTTGTGGAGGGATATTTTAAAATTAGTCTATCATTTCTCCAACTAGCATTATATCAGACTAGATGAGACTGACATTTAGTCTGC
Organism: Timema genevievae; assembly: GCA_902155825.1. Classification (NCBI taxonomy): domain Eukaryota; kingdom Metazoa; phylum Arthropoda; class Insecta; order Phasmatodea; family Timematidae; genus Timema; species Timema genevievae. The sequence goes on from CABFWO010000325.1 coordinate 263,138, forward strand.
GTGACCACTGTTGAGGATTAAAACAAACACTTGAACACATTTTATGTATAATACAGATTGAGTTTAAAAAATCATCTCTTAAGCTGCATTTTTAATATTTGCAATGTTTACATTAAATTATTAATCACTAAAGCTAAGTAATTGATTGTCTAGCGTTAGGGCTGTAGCTACAATAATTTTAAAATATTTCGAAATATTTATTTGAATCTTAAAAAAATTATGCGTGGTTTAAAAATAACTTATCGTTCTAAGGCATATACTGTCTATTTTAAATTTTAATGTTTATGAATGTAATGCACGCATGCTTTAAAATTTATAATCATACAATAATTAAGCTTCAAAACCATTTAAAAGTAAATAATCTAATATTGACAATATTGTTTAAGGTATATACACATTTTTTTGTAAACAATAATAATTATTTGCTTAATACAGTGCTGCTATCTAAATTAAATTAACTAAACCTTCATAAAGATTCAAAATTTGTGGGTTTATTATACAAGCTCGTATATAGCCAAAATATAATAGCCATATAGACATGAATAATAAATACTTAGCTTGTGAAAACGTAAAATGTCTTAATTAAAAAAAATATTATATTTTTAGCCTAGATATATATTTTTAATAATCAACGAAATTGCTATGCTTTGCTTTTAGATTAATATAAAAAACTACATAATAATTTGTCACGAAAAAAAGTCACACTTTGGTGTTGATCGTGCTAATTACCAACCAACTGTACTAGCAGACCCTTCATCACGTGACCTTTAACCCCTCACCACTTTATATATATATATGGATTTTAACCTCTTTTTTTATATTATCAGTGTGCGATTCTTCGGCGCCATATAGCAAGTGCTAAACGGTTTACGTTCAAAGAAGAAACGTGTCATGTCCTAATAGATGTATTAGAAGTGTTTTAACGTCTAGATAGAGTAATAATTTTATAATATAGTATTAAGACATTGAGTAATTTAAAATTTAAAATTGACTAGACATGTATATATACATGTTTATTCAATTTTAAATTTTATTATATTTGAAATTATATTTCTCCATAGTACTCTCTAAATAGTTTGAAAAAATGGGAAATTCTTTTGTAAAATCCGGAAAACTTATTATTAAGAAAATGATGTAAGCCCTGTATTTCTATCAAAGGTAAGGTGAAATGGTAATTACAAACTTTTATTTATTTATAATAAACTGATATCTCATCTTTAAAACAAGACTTGAGCCGTTTTTAGTCCTAACAATCAACGCTCCTTGCCAAGCGAGAGGGAATATCACAACATCCTACTAATGAGGCGTCATGTTTTCTCCGCCATGAAAACATCCCAACATCAATTCATCAACCCCAAAAACTAGTTTATTAAAACAATAGTTCGTTAGAAGGACATTTGTGCGTGTTACTTGAAAATATACAATAACAACGCAAATTGGATATGATAAGTTCTAGAAAAAATAATCGGGATTTCCTGTTTAGCTTTCTAAACACCTCTGAAACATGAGTGAGAGATTTATAATAGTTTCGAAACCAATATCAAATAATAAGTTTATATTTTTAAATCATTTTATAGTAGTTAATCAGTTCACGCAATATATAAATGTCAAGCAGTTCATTATGGCTGGCCGGAAACAGGAAGGTCTGGGTTGGAATCCCAACTAGAGTATACTCAGTTTACTGCTAAATAATTTCCCACTCCCCTCTACACAATTTATGGCGTAGCTCCTTTAAAATGGTATCTTCCTTAGTCCTTATATTTTTCTCCAATCTCCCTCCAATCAAATGTTTATTAATTTCCTGTAAAGTCCCTTCTTCCTGATTCCTACTTAATAATTATCGTAGTTAGTTGATTAATACTACCCGAACGGCTACCAAGACGAAGTGGAAAGAACGTTAAGTTATTTCGGTTTAGTTATCTGGATATTTGGTAAAGATAATATTATAATCTACATAGGGCGATTCTAAACTCTCTGTATGAATTTAATTGGTGCATAGGTAACACTGAAACAAACCTTTTTCGTCAGTGAATGTATGTTTGCCGCTGTCACCCTTAGGTGCTAGAGGGTGCCGTCCTCTGCCGCTGGACTGACTTCTTGTAATATTGGAGTATTTCACGGATTCTGAGGTAGCTGACAAGCATTACTGTTGGCGGTCGTTCCTTTGAGCAACTGTTGTAACACTGCTTGTTCACACATTCTGCCTTTCAGTTATGTACCAACAGCACCCTCTAGCACCTAAGGGTGACATATGCAGTCAAACATTCAGAAAAAAATAAAGGTTTGTTTTAGTATTCTTCCAAAACTAACTCCATATTAAATAATATTTCAAATTATTATATGGAAAGACCACAATGTAAATTAAATTTTTGGTACCTGTATCTTAAAACTATCAAAATAGAATTCATACAGGAAATGTACCGTCATTTTCACCGAGGGAGAGGGGGAAAAATTAAGGAAAAAATCTTCCCACACTAGCCCAGTGCAAAGTTTGAGCTCTGATCTCATTACTGACAAATGACACTGACTGAGCTTGACGTTTGGTCTGCGCTCACACCGAAACAGTCAGGTGTATATCAAAGAAACCAATAATTTATATTTAATTGGATACTTTTATAGTAAAGATAAGCCTTTTGATAAGAAAGTTAATCCAAATTTGGCTCAACCTCAATTTAAGTTTTTTAAAACTATTTTTCAGCGATGAAACACGAGCCAGTATTGTCAATACAGCCTACGTGGAAAGAAACATGGTGGAAACTACTTTCTAACGATACTTTCTAACGATACTTTCTAATGATACTTTCATGCTGGAATTTCAAAGCGCAAAGGAAATTTTGTCTGCAGTATATTTTCATGAAAATAGTGATTTGAGCCCAAAGCTTTAAACAAGCGCTTATTTAATTTTATCATCATTTATAGAAATGGTTGGGTTCGAATCCCAACCGGTTGTATTGGGTGGGTGGTTCCATATGCAGCTACCTTCAATTTTTTGTTATTCTCTAACCTTGTTAATGTCGGTTGTGTTGTGCTTAGATACCTTTATAAACAATACCAATTTGATTAATATACATAGCACCTATCTTCAACGTCTAATAAAATAAAAAATACCTGGTACTCAAGCACGCTGGTAGCTTTCTATACAATACAAATAATATAAAACAATTTTTTACACCACCCATTCTTTCAACTTTTCCTAACCTGATTTTAGTAAATTATTTTATTACTGTAGATTTCCATTATTTACGAAATATAGCCCAAAAATATTGTTCTAGATGGAATTTTTATTTTATCAAATAAAAAATAGATCATTAAAAGTCTGTATACTAATCACTAAACAATACTTTACATTTTAAATGGCACTATCTTTGTTTAATTCATTTAACCTTTTTTTTTTTAGAGAATCCAAAAAAGAGAGGAGGGAACTCGCAAGAGAAAGTTGCTTAGCACCGTTTTTAATTACCATGTGCTGCAAGATAAGACAACCAAGCCTTTCATTAGTATTTCTATCAGCAAGCTCTCTTTCTTTCCTTTTTTTTAATAAAAGCAGAAGGGAAGCATACATTATTTTAAAAGATATTCTTTTAAAGGAAGAAATAGTCCGTCTTAGTCGAAGAAGAGAGAGGGCTAATAAAGGCAAGGGTTGAATGGGCCCCCACTAAGGGTGTAGATAAGGCACACACCACCACTCCTGTCACGATCCACATTCTCGGATCACGTCCCAGAGAATAACTACATTTTTCCTCCCGTGTGAAAGTTAAGAGAAGATATTCAATGTACAGACTGGTGGTATATTAGCGAGATGTTAGGACTCTCTACTGAGGCTCGTGAGTCAGGAACATGAGCCTAACGAGCTTCCTGAGACTAGATTTTACTCTCTATCTTAACATTTTACTTTAGTCGGTGAATGTCAGAGGGCTGCCGATGCTATAAAGAGTTTTTGAGAGATTTAACAAAAGATCACTGGCTGAGGATTTGCACAAAAATCACAAGACATCCAAACGGTCGTTGGACTTTACCACAAAACTTGTGATTTGAACAAGCAATAAATATATGACTTTGGCGATTTTTCTTCCGGACACAATTGCAATGGTATTTGCTTAAAAACTAACAATTTTCACCCGTTTACTAGAATTTAAAGAAAAATAATAAATTAGATTCCAATATTAAGCTAAGACTAGCACATTTTTTTATATCTTTTTCGTCTTACTAACCGTCCGGGATTTATGGTAGGGTGAGGCTATTTAGATCAAGGGGCTATTTGAATCAAAATAAGGATTCAAGATACTGTGCAGCAATTCTGAACATATTTGTTGGTGTTTATTTCTTATAATTTATTGAATGATCTACTGTCTCTAAATTTGTATGAGAAAATTATGTTTTTTAAACGTTTGAATAGCTGAAAAAATAGTTTTACGAAATCAATCTAAGTGAGATTGATATACTTTCCTAGTGGTATAAATGATCGTCTTTGCGTCGTAAGGTTTTACCCTCTTATAGTTGTAGATTTGAAGTATTTTTTTAGCATATAATTAGATCTTCTGGGCTCATCACTAAGAGGTTTGAACGTATTATATCGGGAAACAATAGATTTATTTTATATTGAAAAAAGTTTGCTTCTGGGGCTATTTGAATCACTTATTAAGGGGCTATTTGGATCATTATTTTGTTAAAGTTATTATTTAATTTTAGAATATAAAATTAATTATTTATCACTTTTGACGCTTCTTAAAGCGAGATTATATGCCATTCAATTATTAGCTTTGTTGGATTTAAAAATAAAAACTTTTGAATTAAATTTTAAATCAAACTAAACTAACTAACTTCTACACGATATTTCTCACTGGCACTCAAAGCTTGAAGAATAGCTCTAGTTTATCTGTAAAGGTGTTTTTGTCTCGTTTATAATATTCTAGATGTGCTATATTAGTAAGTTGTAGTTCGGACAGAAGTGTACTAATACTGGTAGGACCTTCAAATACTGAGTCCCTAAAAAGCCTAAAATGCGTATTTTAGCGGAGTTGGCCACTTACGTCCATTCAGATGAAGATTAAGACGTCGGTCATAAATCTAAATATGAAGAAGAAAAAAATGCACCAGTGGTTTTTGTAAATCCACTTTTATTGACAAAAACTCAATTTGAAAAGGAGACTGAATTTGGTGTCAAACCTGCAACTCGTGGTTTCATAAAGTATGTGTCGTGGACTTTGGAAAAAAAACAGTTTAAGTGTATAAAATGCATTTAAGTATTTTGTTTGAATCTAGTAGTACACACATTTAATACAAATATGTTAAAATGTCTATACTGATGGTAAAATATCCAAATAAATGTGTGATCCAAACAACCCCATCCCTGATACAAATAGTCCCACGTTTTACTAAAATGTTATTTCAACTTTATAATGCACTTTTTAAATTATTTTCTCTTTAGATTTTTTCAAAAAACTATTATTAGGTATTGTATAGAAGACATGAATAAAAATATTAATTGCTGATAAACATTTTTTCACAACAACATTAGAAGTGAAAACTTAAATTAAAGTTAAAATGACCCAAATAGCCCCACTCTACCATACACAAATTAGATAGAGACGAGGGAGCTAAACTTAAAAAAATTACCAGCATTTTCATGGAGGGGGATGAAAAACCATCTAGGAGTAGACATTATCTTTACATCCAGCTGGGAATAGAACTTTGACTTCCCACTAGTTGGCAAACCAAGCTTGAGAGAAATGACGTTTAGTCCACGTGACCACGCCTGCGAGTTAGCAACATAACGTACAAAACATGGACCAGTAGTTTCTTGTATTGATCTTTGATGGTAACATTTTATTTTCGAGCGTAGACATTTATTGAACAAATTATAATAAAATTACGGTGTAGTGTCAATGTATTTGACTGACATTTGTCCATTTAGAGAGATAATTTGGTCTAAACAGCCCCCTCATCAATATTACTATTTACTGGTTAAAATATCCACATTAACTAACGGTCTTAAATTAGTGCACCCTGTTGACAATCTGACGGATGTTAAAATGTACCTGAACCTTTATTATTTCAATCATTTGGTCTAATGGGACAGTTCTGTATACAATCAATGGGTCTAATGGGACAGTTCTGTATACTATCAATGGGTCTAATGGTACAGTTCTGTATACAATCAATGGGTCTAATGGGACAGTTCTGTATACAATCAATAGGTCTGATGGTACAGTTATGTATACAATCAATGGGTCTAATGGGACAGTTCTGTATACAATCAATGGGTCTAATGGGACAGTTCTGTATACTATCAATGGGTCTAATGGTACAGTTCTGTATACAATCAATGGGTCTGATGGTACAGTTCTGTATACAATCAATGGGTCTGATGGGACAGTTCTGTTACATCTAAAATAAAAGGTTGCGAACACACGATTATTGACCACTACCAACTAAGGATGAACCAGAATTTTCGGAGCTTCTTCAATATTTACAGTAAATTCTAGGTTGATTTTCACCACATCCAGCTATACTCATATATATTTAATTTAGCTTAAATAAACTTGTAAATTAGTAATAGCACTTGAAAATTCCTTTTATTCTAATAAATATGCTATCATCATGTGTGGAATTGCGCACAAATATCTCATTCTCGTTTATTCTGGTTTGTCAATGGTGGGAAACAAAGTTCGAATCCCAGCTTGGTTAGAGGATCACACAAATGCAGGCACATTTCCTCAAAAGGGTAATAATATTCGGAACACCACTAAATAGTTTAGATGTTGTTTTTACACTTTGTCCTAGTACCCGTTTGGGTTATAGCCATAGGTACCCTAATTAAGTTAATGAAGTAGTGAAGAAGAAATTAAAAGTATCCGAATCAAGGCGGGGGCAGAGTAAGAAACCATTAAGAAAAAACCCACCCTCATTACACCCCTCTGGGATTCCAACACCCAGAAACCCAGTCCAACTCAGGAGTAACCCATTATACCATGTGACCACCAATGCGAGTAATAAAATTACTAAGTACGACATAAGAGATTTTAAAGTATTAGCCTACTCTGTAAGGTTGATTAATTATTTTATGTTAAGTGTAGTTTTACTGGCACATAAATAGAATAAGAAAACTAGGGTGGTTTGTACACATATGAAAAACTAAACCTCATTCATCCCACCAAAGGTTTGAACCTTGACCTCGGGTCTCCAGGAATGAACTTTAACTCAAGTCTGACGTATCAAACCATTTAAACACTAGGTGTGTAAATCATTGGATGTGATTGTATGTAGAGAATTAATCACAATAAACGAAACCAAGTAAAGACCATCTGAAACTTTAATACAAACATACTAATGGACATGAAAAGTTTAGTCACAGAACATACCTCCCTGTAGAACTAATTACGATAGGAACGGATGAAGAGTAAATATGTAAAGACACGTCCAACAAACTATTTTCACAATGATTGATGTAGTTTTAATACGACCAAGTTGTTAAGGTACTAAGGATTGTCACTGCGATGCCAAAACACCGCAAATAAATCAAAAAATGACCAAATAAAAGTACACTAGTTAGACAAAAAGGTATCAAGTTATATCTTAGTACTGTCAAAATAGACCCCAACTCTCAATAAGTACGTACAGCTTCAGAATACTTTGCTCATAGTAATTAAAATTTAACTTAGTCACATCAGAACTGTCGGATTGGGTTCTTCCTATCGTAATTATTAAATAGTATTGAAGGTAAACGTTAGGCAGAATATTTTATAAAATAGCTTTTTTCCTTGCGGACACTTTAATAACATTTTTCTATTTTATTTATAATATTTTGAATGTATTGTTACTGCGTATTAAAGTGAGAGGGGCAGATCACATGTCTTGACAGAAGAGTACCTATATGAATCGAGTAACATTTCTAGTTATTTGATAAGAGAGTCTTTCTATGAATATTAGAGTCTTGTAGATTTATACTCGACGGAGGGGGATTTCACACCAAGTGTAGGCTCTCAATCTCTTTACCGACAAGGGCTTGTGTTTATTTTATTAATTACATTCAATCTTTCCACTTCATTAGATAATAGTTTGTTTAACTCACCATTCGCTCAGATTGAATTAATTAGAGCTATGGGGAACAAATATAAGATTATTGTATAATAATAATTAATATAAAGTTTAAATATAAAGTGGTTGGATAAAATAATTTCCATATCCCAAAGAGTGTTGGAAATATTATGAAAACTAGAACTTTCTGCTTTATGAAGTTGCCTCAAAATCGTTTCACCATAAAGTGAATCTCAAATATTTATGTAATCTACTAATCTTCAAAGTGCTTAGACAATAATTTGAATCGAAATAATTAGAGCCAACTTCAAGGAATCCAAATTTTTCTGTTTACACTCTTAAGTAAACCACCCCTATTTTAGGGTAGTATGGATAATTTTAAAACATCCTTGATTGGACCTTATAAAAACACTGGCCAACCAATTATAAATGTTTTGCCTCTAGGCCAACAGACAGACAGACAGACAGTAGGTCTATTACGAGGATCCTACGTTTTGTATTCAAGGGTCATGAAACGTACACATCTCTCAAAACCTTGCATTATATAATATGTAACAGAAACTAGAACAAGGAGGGTCGTGTATATGGAGGAGTGAGGGGATCACTGACAGTAGGAACAGTGAGGGGATCACTGAGAACAGGAAGAGTGAGGGGATCATTGAGAACAGGAAGAGTGAGGGGATCACTGAGAACAGGAAGAGTGAGGGGATCACTGACAGCGGGAACAGTGAGGGGATCACTGACAGTAGGAACAGTGAGGGGATCACTGAGAACAGGAAGAGTGAGGGGATCACTGAGAACAGGAAGAGTGAGGGGATCACTGACAGCGGAAACAGTGAGGGGATCACTGACAGCGGGAACAGTGAGGGGATCACTGAGAACAGGAAGAGTGAGGGGATCACTGACAGCGGGAACAGTGAGGGGATCACTGAGAACATGAAGAGTGAGGGTATCACTGACAGCGTGAAGAGTGAGGGAATCACTGAGAGTAGGAAGAGTAAGGGGATCACTGACAGCAGGAACAGTGAGGGGATCACTGACAGCGGGAACATTGAGGGTATCACTGACAGCGGGAACAGTGAGGGTATCACTGACAGCAGGAACAGTGAGGGGATCACTGACAGCGGGAACAGTGAGGGGATCACCGACAGCGGGAACAAGTGAGGGGATCACTGAGAACAGGAAGAGTGAGGGTATCACTGACAGCAGGAACAGTGAGGGGATCACTGAGAACAGGAAGAGTGAGGGTATCACTGACAGCAGGAAGAGTGAGGGGATCACTGAGAACAGGAAGAGTGAGGGTATCACTGACAGTAGGAACAGTGAGGGGATCACTGAGAACAGGAAGAGTGAGGGGATCACTGAGAACAGGAAGAGTGAGGGGATCACTGAGAACAGGAAGAGTGAGGGGATCACTGACAGCGGGAACAGTGAGGGGATCATTGAGAACAGGAAGAGTGAGGGGATCACTGACAGCGGAAACAGTGAGGGGATCACTGACAGCGTGAAGAATCCCGAGTGAGCTAAGAAAGAGGTTTTCAAAGTGTGTCGTGTGAAGTATGAATCTGAGGTGTGGACAATCAGAAAGAGGGAACAAAGGTATTTGGAGGGTTTTGAAATGTAGTTGTGGAGAAGAGTTGGGTAGGTGAAATGGAAGGACAGGGTGAGGAATGAGGAAGTGTTGAGGAGGTGAGGAGAGGAAAGGAGCCTGATGAGGATGAGAACGAAGAGAAAAACGTCTTGGTTGGACATACACTATGCAGGGATTGTTTAGTGAAGAGAATTATGGAAGATAGAAGGAGAAAGAGGAAGTCTTAGAATTGTAACAGGTCTCAAGACAGGAAGAAGCTACAAAAGGACGAAAGAAGATGTCCAGTTGACACCGTCTTAGGACAGATCTACACAACAACAAGAACTAGGTTGGCAGATATGTTATACAATTTTATTAAAGGTATATTTGTTTCATTAAAATTACAAACTCATCTAATATGTTTGTTAACAGTTAAATTAGATTATTATTAAAAATGAAACAAAAAGTAAAAACGAGAGTTGGAGTAGTTGATATAGATAATATAAATATTTCTTTTAATGCTAGCCTTTTACATAAATAAATAAGACAAATATTCAACAAAGAAATACAAGAAGGAATATGAAAATAAAAATGTAGAAGTGAGCAATCCTATTACCAAGCAAATTAAAATGGTTTGAAAGATATGATGATGACAAGGACTCTTCTCTACTAGGTGACACGAAAAGGTGATCATATATTTGAATCAATCGGTACAATATATGAACAGTTAAAAATTATTTTATAAACTAATAACTATGCACAGACATTATTTGGAACATTTTTTTGAGCACATTTTAGATTTATAAGAAATAATTTTTATTAAGTTTCTTCATAATTTGTTGTCATTATTAATTTTATGAAATTTTTAGTATTCAAGCTAACAGGAAACCAACGTGGGATAAACTTATTTAATAATAAACATACAAATAATTTCTGTTTCTTTTTTAATTTACGATATATTTGATATTTAGATATCTTAGCTTAGTTATTACTGAGTTCAGAATTCCACATTCAATTCCTGAAATTGTTGGAAAATGCATCATTGCTGAAACTAGGGCTCACTTTTTCAGAAATATTGGCAGCTGGTAGGATGAATGATGTATTTGGTCTATGATTAAGCTAGTTTGTGAAATGTGTGGTGATAACATTAATTGGTATAGAAAGTGCAAACTATATTTGACATTTGTGTCATGTGCGTTTGTAAAATTATTATGTTATTAAAATACTCTCATTCACTAACTAGGCATAAGTTTATTGCAACTAATTTTTTCCATCTAAAATTGGTTTTGCTCCAGGAGCTTGAGATGTAAACGTTTTCAGGATTCATTTCCGAAATTTATAAAAAATAAAGTAGTATTTTAATAATTACTTCTACAATAACTGAATACCAAAAGTTATTGGCAATAAATGTAAGTGCATATTTCAATCTCTTATGTTATTATTGGTTTAAGTTTTGTTTGGTTTGTTGTAAAATAACACAACCCTTTACTTTATATTCTACTCAAAGATTGGTGTACATAAGCAAACGTTGAATTTTGGTAACATATCACGGTAGAGTAGACCCTGGTAGTATATATCACGGTAGAGTAGACCCTGGTAGTATATCATGGTAGAGTAGACCCTGGTAGTATATCACGGTAGAGTAGACCCTGGTAGTATATCACGGTAGAGTAGACCCTGGTAGTATATCACGGTAGAGGAGACCCTGGTAATATCGTGGTAAAGTGATCTCCTAAGTTCCATATGTTTGCGGGCTCAAATACAGCGAAGGTCAATGAATCTTTTATGAGTGATAAAAATCCGTAGCGCAACTTCCTTCTGAGTGGAAATAAAGGTATTGGCTCCATGTTAATTGTGGTATGTAAAATAACCTTGTGAAAGTATGTTGGCTTTCCGACAAAATTGGATAGGCCCTTTATCGCCTGCTCATAGAAATTCACTTCCTGAACTCCCTACAATATGGGATTTGTACCAGATAGTGCGGGCAGCACTAACCAGATGAATTGGCGTGTATTCCCAGCTCTGGATGGATGAATATGACATCAAACCAATATTGGAGATGTTGACTTAAGAAAAAGAATATCCCGGTAGAAATAGTTTTCTGTCAAAATGAATTAGTGTTAATATCTACTTTGCAATCGACGTGACTATAACGCTATAACGTGGACAACTCAAGGTTGCTTTAGATAAGATGTGTTCAAATAAACAGTCTCTGGTCGGTCAACACTAGCCGCTATAATGGACCAAAGTTTCAACTCGGCTAGTACGTGAATAAATACGTTGCGTGGGACGATAACATTAATATGGAAGATAAATTTACTTTGAAACTACGTAGAGATGCAAATTTTGCCATGTTAATTTAGTAGAGCTTCAATATATTCTTCCCACAAGGAAGCTGCAGCCATTCTCACCAACTCCCCTCCAACTAAACCAAGATTCCCAGTGAGACGTGATCTACCAAAATTGTCAGTGAATTTTGTTAGATATATAATTATTATGACTTTATCTCCTCCTTTAAATAATTTAGTGCATCATGACTTTGAGTATATGACTATTCCAGACACCCCAGTGAAACGCTAAGCCAAAGCTATTGACTGATTCCTGTGTCCAAATTTCTTTTTTTAACAAACTCCCTAAAACCTGAATAATTTTACCTCTAGTTGGTAACTTCTTTTCATCCTGATAAATGTAATTCTAAAATAAGAGATTCAACTACTAATGAGATTGTTTCACCCGGGTAAGAATGTTCTAATAATACATACGGTTTCCTGAAGATGATAAATAATGCCTGATAACGGTAATAATAACTTAAGAATAGACTAATGAAGATAAACTATTATCTATTATACACCCGCCAACTATATACCTAAACTTTTTTGAAAACTATCATTAGACGAAGTTGTTTGTTTTTATTTTATTTAAAATTTAGTATTTCACCTTTTGTGGCATGATTGCTAACCAAATACCAATTAAATATTTTTTAAGATATTAATTTAATACCTTAAAAGTGCACCAAATGTAAATTATTTTCAAAAAATAATAGAAGGATATAAATAACATACATACATATAAAACCCGATTCGCTAAAATTTTCTTTGAAATTGAGTTTTTTAAGCAAACCACAAAGCTATAATTATCAAAGAAAACACAACACTAAATCATTTATTTTTTATGTTGGGAACACATGGTTTAGTTCACATGTATCAATTTACTCTCCTATTTTACTAATGGAAAAGTCACATTTGTTCAACAGTTGATTAAAAAATTTCCAGCTATGTAATTTATCATAAAACGTGACTTTTTGAATTTTAGACCCAAAATCAATTACATGCCAGGAAACAGCACCAATGAATATTGGTATTGTTTTTAAAAAAATATTCTCAATATTGCAATACATCAAACCTCTCTTGGGTTTTAAGTGGTTTTATATTGAACAACTCAAACAATTGTAAAACGTACTAACTCATTAATAATTAATTTTAATTACAATATATAATAAATTAAAGTAAAATAAATAATATTTCCAACATAAATTGTAAATTGATTTCAAATATAACTAGAGGAAGTTTTATGATTTTACTGTAAATATTTATTGCCCCTCGTAACTTTAAGTTGGTTTGTTAATAAGTTATCATTTTCTTGTTTATTGAAGATGGTTTAATACACCTATAAATTTAAGGTAGTTTATAATACTTATATTTCAGAAACAGCTATTTTATAAAATATGTGTTAAAGAGGATACAGTTATGTGTGTGTGTGTGTGTTAAGAATTATATTCCCAGGCATATAAAATTTAGTTAATAAATCAAACTACGATCCTATGTGTTTTGTAATTATGTTTCTACACATTAAAAAATAAATGGTANTTTTTTTTTTAGACATGGAGATATTTACTTAATATTCGTAATAAAATATACACTAGCAAACCAGAGAACAAATTGCACTAGACATAATTAATTAAAACATATTTATTCATGGTTTTAAATTTCGTAATTTTATTTAAAAAAAATTAACCTCTTCATTTGTGTATTTGGATCAATAAAAAATAACGATATTGGGTCCTCAAGGGTCAACTCTTCGTATTAAAATTTTCACTTCTGGTTATAAATTTTAGTTATTTTATAGGGGATATCTTATGGTTATTGCATTGCTATTAAATTTATCTTTTATAAAATTTGACCAATTAAATAGGTAATTATTGACTATTGGGTCTAAAATGAGAGAGATAAAATTTTTATAGCCGATTTTGAGAAAATTGAATTTTTCTCTTTTCAGCCTTTAGTAAAATGTTATTAATTTTAGGGTTGGACAGACGGCGTCGCAAAAACAACTTTTTGGGGTTCGAGGGGTCATGAAACGTCGACATCCATCAACATCTCGGATTGGATTTTTTTTTTGAAGGTCGTAATACCTTACCTTAAAGTGTTGGCAAAGTTAAAAGAAATATATATTTGTGTATAGATTAAAAAACCTTCGGTTTTATAAAAGTATATTTCAAGTAAAAGATGTTTATTAATAATAGATCCACATGTATGCAATGATAAGTAATTTCATATTCAAAGACTTACGGAGTTAAAATTAAAAATTAAAATTTACGCATCAGACCGGAACTCTTAAAGTCATTTTGATGAAAAGTTGAGAGTAGCCATTTGGTTTGTAATATTGATCAAAGCTCGGAAATGAAATTTAATCAAAATCGTTTTGATAAAATCAATTTTTTCTCTTTCCGCCCTTAAGGAAACCACCCTTAATTTTAGGGTTGGCTATCCAATCCCCTATATTCCTCGTTGTAAACCTATGAAAACCCTATATACAAAGTTTTAGCCTAATCGGTAAATATTTTAGGCTTTAGCCCGAGGTACAGACTTACAGACAGATGGACAGACAGAGAGATGTCATTGCGAAAACCACTTTTTAGGGCTGGGGGGTCATGAGACGTTAACATCCATCAAGATCTTGAGTTCAATTTTTTTGACGATCATTTAACGTGCACTTTCTGAAACGATTAATTAAATCCACACACGAGAATTTCTACGAGCGAGCGCTAAAGGGTCTACCAATTTGGCCGGAAAAGGTATTTTCACACACCTCCCAGGGCTATTTTACATGACACAATCAACATGGGGCCGACGGATTTATCCCCCCCTCCAACGAAAGTTGTGCCACGGGTTTTTATAGCTCAAGAAAAAACTGTTACCCCAACTGGGTTTGAATCCATGAACATTGTATTCTGAGGTGAGCACTTTGCCCCAAGACCACTTAAGTCAATTGTTAGTGCGCACAAAGTAAACTAATACGTATAAAGAGTTCGTTTACCCCCCTCCTCCATTTGTAGTCAGCTCAGTGTTGAGGCAAATGTTGTTTGATCATGTCTCTAAGAAAATAAAGGTGCGTTGGATGATCAGTTCCCCTTTAACGGCGTTGGGGCATCCATCATGCGAAAATGGGATGTCCTAAGACCCGGCAGATTATATTGGAGCATCATAAAACTTCCCAACTGTAGTGTCTTATCCTTCCCTTACCTCAGGCTATGTATGATCCCTAGTTCGGGGCACTTATCCCTACTTCGGGGAACTGATCCCTGCCGTAGATCACGTGGTCTGCTTACCAAGCAAACCTGACAATATTAACAACCTCTGGCATATTAATGATAAGAAAGGGCGAGGATGAAGCCTGAATTTTCACAATTTTATTTCTTTAAAAAAATTCAAAGGAATCTTAGATCAACTTAGAATATATGTTTGAAAAAATAAACAATTTTGAATAGCTAAATAAAAATTTTGTTATTGTGCTCCTCGTCATAACACCCAGCATCCACAATATCCTCATGATGATATTGATCGGGTACACCTACAACTTACAAGGTATAATAATAATACTTAGCACCGTGGGTTATATGCTTAATTACTAATTATGCTAGTGGGTTAGGAATTGGGAAGGTTGAATATAGAGAAAGTGAACCCTCATTTACATGGGGGAGAGTGGAAAACAATTGAGAGAAAACCACCCTTAGTTGACCCGAGTGAGACTCTAACCTCGATCTTCCCGTCCTCGGCAGGCCAGCTCAACACGAAACTAGCCCGTTAGCTAACTACACCACCGAGGCCGGTGACACGGTATAATTTAGAGGAAATGTACCAAAACTTGCGTGAAGTGTGTAGAGGAAAACATTTAGTAGAAAACCGATATTAAATGCAGCTGTATTTGAACCTAAGCTTCATTGAGCCCATTGTGAGAGTGACACCCTACACCATGCGACCACCTATTTGGATTTACAAACTAGTGAATACATTTTAAAGGGCATTACGAATGTTAAAGTTATTATGAAATGAGGCTTCACTAGAAACAGGGTGAGGTTATTCTGCCAAAAATATAAGAGCACCCAAAATTGGGCCTTTATTGAGAATAGGGCTTACTATTGAGTGTATTTTCTTTAAAGTGATCAATTTTCTTGGATTGGGTTGTTTTATTAAATCTGAATTTTCAGACTTAAAATAATTTTAATTCAGAACGACATAAACGAGATTATAAGAGTTAAAATTTTAAAATAAAAACTACAAGATCAAAATTATGATTTTGAAATATGTTATAAGTTTGTATACAATAACATTTAGCAAAAAAAACTACTAAAAGTTCATTGTTAAGTTTTTAATTATCAGATACAATTTTAAAGGCTTTAAAATACAATAGTTTTTCAAGTTAGATTTAGTGTTTTCAATTCACAAGCACGTATGTAGAGTTGTCCGTGTTAAAAATGTACTGATAAAATTAAATGAATCATTTTAAAGTCAAAAGTAAACTTTGTGAATTCAAAATATCCATTTCAGTTTACAGTAACAAAAAAATATGATATTCTATTTTAGTATTTTATGTTTTTCACGACAGTGAAAAGCTATGTTTCGTATCCAGATAGTCCATAGAGGGTTGTAAAATGGTTGAAGAGAAAAGACTTAATAATTTTATTCTATGTAATTTAAAGCTCACAGGAAACACAATTTTATTTCTTCACTCAAACCGATGGAATACAGAAAACAAGCTTAGCCAAGAGTAAACTTGTCTCGAGCATTTAAATTTTTATTTTTGTTGAGAATAATGGTAATGTTTATAGTTTTCTGTTGATTTAATTATATGTTTTAAATAAAAAATTATATTGATTTTGTTTAAAAATAGTTGATTAGTTTAATTTTGCTATACAGTTTTATATGAAGGATCGAATAGTAATTCAAGAAGGGATTTTTTAACAATATATTTAAAGAAATGTATACAAGCTCTTTACACATCTCTATGTAATTTTAAAATAATAATATTAATGCGCGTCTGGGCTACATCTCTCGTAGCTAAGTTTGTGGAAAGATCAGCCAGTACTAATGTACCGTTGTCCGAATGTACTAATCGTACATCCTTTCCATGGAGGTTCTTTCCATGTCCCAATGAGCTGAGGTGATGGTGATGGTGATGGTGATGGTGAGTATGAGGGTGTGGAGCCAGTGGAAAATCTTTAACCTAACTTAAGCCTAACTAACCAAACCCTAGTGTTCATCGGGGTAATTCCCATTTCGGAAAAAATACCCAAGGTGCCAGCTGGTAATCGAACCCGGTATCACTAGACTCGTAGCCAGATGCACTGACTACTACACCAAGGGGCCGGTTAGTTATAAAATGATATTGACTCATATAAAAGCCGCAGTGTTGGACACGTGATCTACAAGTGAGGCTGAGCTGGTCTGGTTTGTCGGTAGTAAGTTGTGTTTTAGCTTGGCTTAGCTTAGTTCCCCACTATCCATCGTTTCAAATTAAGGTAGGTCTCCTCTAAGTCCTGCCCTTTGTCTTTACGGCTGTGAAGTTGGTAACTAACTCTCTACCAGAGATTGGATGGAGGTTTGGTGTCAGGTTAGGGATTGGATGGAGGTTTGGTGTCAGGTTAGGGATTGGATGGAGGTTTGGTGTCAGGTTAGGGATTGGATGGAGGTTTGGTGTCAGGTTAGGGATTGGATGGAGGTTTGGTGTCAGGTAAGGGATTGGATGGAGGTTTGGTGTCAGGTTAGGGATTGGATGGAGGCTTGGTGTCAGGTTAGGGATTGGATGGAGGTTTGGTGTCAGGTTAGGGATTCTATGGAGGTTTGGTGTGAGGTTAGAGATTGGATGGAGGTTTTGTGTGAGGTTAGAAATTGGATGGAGGTTTGGTGTGAGGTTATAGATTGGATGGAGGTGTCCCAGGCTAGGGTTAAATGGCGAACTTACATTCTAATATCCCAAAACTTTCGAGTTCCTTTTTACCAGAGCCTTATTTAGCCTAGAGAGGTTGCGGGTGAACTAATTTGAATACAATAGACAAGGAAGTCTAACTTCCAGGAAATGAGCACACGTTATCTTGCAAAACTCAAATAAAAAAAATCTATCATCAATAAACTACTATTCTTATAATCACGGCATCTTACTACCTGTTCGGTTTGTACGCCTAAGTAATAGTTACACTAATTTGTTATAAATGGGAAAAGATTAACTATGGGAATGTGCAACAGCATTTGCATGAAGTGCTAGTGGAGAGTAATTTAGGAAATCTAGCCTAAGTGCACCCGACCGGGATTGAACCCTAATCTCCTCGTCTTTGGCAGTCTAGTCTAGTGAGATAATATCAACTTAGGCCATGTTGCCACTGAAGTGAACCCTATAAACTACTATTTATACTATAAATCTTACCAGATAAACTACCCGTTTTGAACCAAATAGATAGAGCAATTTTTAAAAATTTCTAGAGTATTTAAAAACCAGTCTTCAGTATAATACAATCTGTTACATTTGACCGTTTATTTTGTTTAAAGACGTTATATGACTTCTTTTATGGCTGCAAGTTGCGCTTTATCTATTTTCGACTAATCAGAACATAATCTAGATTGGCTTACACCCACAAAATGAACCACTCAACATTGATTGCAGAGTACTTGTTTAGTAATTTATACTATATCCCTCATGTTCCTTTATGTAACATATATTTGTTTATGTAATAAGCACCGTTGAAACCTGGAATATTGCAGTAGTTTTTAGTCTCCTCATGTAAGCCCCGTTTCACGTCAGTTTTTTCCTCCAAGCCTACTTCTCACGCGTCTTTGAGGTTAAGATCCTTGTCACAAGCTGTCCATGTAGTTGACAGGAGTGGCAAGGAGTTGTCACGTGACAGAAGGGCAGAGCTTAAGAGCAAAGCCTAAAATGGATGAACATAGTAATCCAAGTGTCAGCTCGTAGGAAAGGATTTATGCTCATAGGGCTTCTTTAAGAGGGGGATAAACTAAATCACGAGTTTGTTACAGTTCAGTGTCATTCTTGATAACAGATGCTTGGGAAACAAGCGAATACCATACTCTTTACATAGAGTTGGTTATAAAAAACAGAATATTGATCAAACACTTATAAATGTTAAAAGAGAGGAGAGCATTTCTACTTTCTATTATCAAGAGAAAGTATTGTGATCCTGAAAAAATGATTATGACAGATTTTCAAGTTTTACATGAACCCGAACCCCTAAAAAAGAATATTTTTCAATTTTGCCTGTCTGTACCTGGCCACGAATCCAAAATGGATTAATAGAGTTTGTTCAAAATTAATATTTAGATTTTTTTTACCCTAGCCCTTTAATTAAGGGTGGTTTACTTAGGAGTAATTTTATTGCATTCTAAATTTTTCTAAAATGTATCTGGTTATTTTGTTTGAAATACATATCTAGGATTTGTTTTATATGACAAATAGCACTTTGCAATGGGTTTTAGGGCAAAAATTCCTAAGGGTAATTTACCGATGACTGTTTTTTTTTAAATCTAAAAATGTAAACAATTGTTTTAGTGTTTTGGTTCGAAATTGGTATCGGGAGAATATTTTTAATATCAATAATAATGTATCTTTATGTATCTAAAATAAATTAATTTAAGGGTAGTTTACTTTCAACAATGTATAGAAGATTTGAATGTTTTGGAAATTGACCTTGAAGATTGAATTCAAATTTGGAATCTGTGAAAAACATTTCATGATAAATAATAATACGTTTTTATGTTTACAAATAACAAATAATTGTAGGGTAGTCTACAAATAAGTATTTTTGAAAATTTGAGATTTTGTTAAATCTATTTGAACAATTTGTTTTAAAATTAATATTTAAAGAGTGTTTATTATGGTTAACAAGATGAAGTGTTTTTTATGAATAGAACTTATTTGAGGGTAGTTTACTAGAAATTTATTTTTGACCATTTTGTTCGAAGCTATAATAGACAACATGATAAAGTTAGTGAGATGATGCCGTACCATTTATTTGTATCTTTTTTATTTTAATGATTTGATTTACAAAGAGAATGTAAAGTAATGATTCACATTGATCTAAAGTTTTAAAAGCTAAATAAATAAAAATATAGACTATCAAAAGCGAGTGTTCGTAATTATAATAACTACACCCATATTAATGACAACAATTTAATTCTGTTTGTCACCAAAAGTGAGTAACGAGCTCATATGTAGGTGTGCTATATGCAAATGTATATATAGCTACACCACAGTGATATTGTATTGTTTAAATCAAATACTCTCTCAGCAGTGAATATAATGGTTTTCATTAAAATTTTGTTTGTTAATTAAGCGACAAACTGCGTTTTTATACATCACTCCAAATAAAGAGTTTTTAAACTTGTAAGCTTAATTTGATGAAACCTATTATAACAAAAGTAAATATTTGAAAAATTAGAATGGTTAGTGTAAATGTTAAAAAAAAAATTCGTGGATATATTATTTGAAAATAGTAATATATGTAATTGTATGTGCATCACATTTCAACTCATCACGGATATTCGAATAACTAACGGAAAAAAGATGAATGGCATTTAGAAGAAATGTACATGAATTTCCATGAAGAAATGTAGATTTTTTTTTTCAAACACTAAATACAACTGGCCTGGATTCAAACGAGTGACCTCCTAGACTAGTCTATATGGAATTTACTTCACTTTACTAATGCCCACCATTGTGGTTATTAATATATTACCTTAAATTAGTTTAATTTTAAGCAAAAGTTTATTTAATATTCATAAAGACGGCGTACATTGAAGTCAACTTTCAATACATTGTAAATGGGTTGTAGGTAAATTTATAGATATGGATGTATTAAATGTATAGGTTAATATTAATATATCTTCTTTATTAAAATGTATTAATAATTCATATGGTAATTTTGCTATGTTAAGTTATTCTAGATTAAACTATAAAAATTCAAAGAATATAAATATTATTTTATTTTCATAATTAATTCTCCATTTTCTGAAAATAGTTCTAAATATAAAAACAGGTCACAATTTAAAATACTTAAGAACTTCTTGTTTAAGGATTTACTTGATTGACAAAATATTTTCAACATATAATGTTAAAATTAATATTAAAACCAAAAGATAATTAAAGATAATAGACAAATATAGCCTACTTCACAATTTCTCTAATCATAAAATAAATTCCCTGAGCTATAATTTTGTGAAAGAAAAAATAATAATAATGTAATCTTAGGTAAATATTGTTTAGTTGTTGAAAATTCATTTTATTTCAGTACTGAGCTGTATTAATGTTTGTGGAAGCAATTTTAATAATATATAAATATTTAGCATTAAATTGCTTTATATTTTGTAAGATCCGGTACTAAAAAAAGAATACTTTCTTTAAACATTTCACCCTAAAAGCTACATATTTTAGGGAGCTTTTGTTCAGTAAAACCACAAATATGATACTAGTAATTGCTCGATACTTCAATTGGAAAAAAAACAAGTGTTCCCTCTGCTTATAGCTAGCTGGTTTCATAGCTTCTAAATAACAGATAAACCCCATTTTATTATGGTTCTTAGCACTATATAAAATACGAATCTATAGCATAACATATTTTAACAAATAAAATGACTGCCGATGTTATAAACAAAATAACAATCAAACTAAACAGACTAAACTATACATACAGTTGAAAATGAGATCTTAGCTTGGAAATCAAATCCGGCCTTTGTTTAAACGTTTGACGGCTCTACCAATGAGCTATCTATGTTTCATCAGGTGATAAGGCTATTTAACTACGTGTAGGTTAAGGCATAGTCCATGATGGACGTGATTTCGTTAACTATCAGACACAAGTACCAGTGACTCGTCAGTCTTAGGCTACCGCTTGTACAAGTTTTAAATGGATTATTATTATTATTATTATTATTATTATTATTATTATTATTATTATTATTATTATTATTAATAGCTTCTTAATATCTGTTCAGACTATACGCAGATATGACAATCCCTTCACACAGAAGAAAGATTGTTTAGGTAATCTACCTGTATTTGCATGTAAGGAGAGTGGAAAACAATTAAGGAAAAAACAGCCCTGGTAGACCCGACCACGATTCGAAACCCGATCCCTCTGTCATTTGAAGACTAATATAACAAGAGAGTGACGCATGAGATAATTCTACCACTAAAGTGGGTAGGTTTTAATTATTAATACTATTACTAACACTATTATTGTTATCTAAATGGGAATTTAACGCGGTATTTCCTGAAATACTGATTATAGAGGCAAGTTTAGTTCTAGAAGGACACAATGCCCAACCAAACAGACATCGATTCATTATTGTAAAAGTATTTTCGCTAATTTCTCCAATGATACGTTTTTCTACAATCTCTGAAATCAAACCATCGGTCCTACTTTCAGCAGGGGACACTCCGACTACTGAGATCAACTGTTGGAATAAAGCTTTCAATTGATCCAAACGGTATAGCTTGACATACTTTATAGCATATGATTATTTTAATATTTAGAGTAGATTCAAAATGGAAAATCATTCTTTAATCTACCTAAATATTTATATGGAACAAATCCATTAGAAATATTCCTGGTTTTAAATTTTCTGGCTGTATAATGAGTCCCAATAAAGCATTAACAGTGACCCCAGCTGTTCTTTTCTTGACTACAGCACCGGGTGGTTGAATAGGTAACTAACGTCAGGTTTGCTGTGGACCCGATATATTAGTACTTCAAGATTATAATTCAATCATCTGGAGTTTCTACTGGAAAATTCTAGAATATGACTGTGTGTATATTGGTAATAATGTACAGTTGATAGAATGTACGATTAGAATATAGGAATATAAGTTCGGGGGAGGGGCTTAGTGGCCCAGTCTAAATTTTGAAAAATATACGAGTTTTGGGGTCAGAGTTAAACTCTTTTATCTTGCTTGTATTTACCTATCGTACTTACCAGTTTATACATTTTATAAGACAGTTTCACCTTTTTACTCTCCAGGTTGAATTATAAAACTATGTCGATAAGTTATCGTCAATTAATTGACTACACTTTTTTTTTTTGCACCACATCTTACTATGCGTTCAGGTTATATGCTTGTGTATTAATTACGCTAATAGTTTTAGGGATTAGGAAGGTTATATTAATAGGAAGTGTAACCGCATTTGCGTGGTGGTCGATTGGAAATATATTTTGGAAAAACCACTCTCAGTACATCCGACTGAGATTCGAACCTCAATCATTCCGTCATCGGTAATATAGCCTACTGCAACAGTAGGACCTCAGACCACGTGACCACTGAAGCAATCTAGAGATATTAGATACACAATTTGTGTGTAAACACTTTTAGAATTAAAGGCTAGTGAGTGGTTTCACACATTCTTGAAAAGTTGTTCTAGTTACATATTTATCTTACACAGTTTTTCACCTGTAATTAAATTAAAGATAAAGATGTATATGAATATGTTTTTAAAACATTAAATTGAAGTAAAATAAGCATCAGTTTATAAAATAAAAAGTAGTTTAATGACTTCTTTATTTAATGGGATTCTTTACCATAACTTATATATTACCGTGTATAAAATGTCAAAAACGAGGTAGTAAAATTATAATAAATATGACCATTTCATAAAGGTTTGTTCATTTATAATTAGTTGCTTACTATTAATTATGTCTCTGCGTTAGTTCATGAACCTAAATATGAAATAATTATTCTTAGTTATCAAATTTGAAACAAATGGGTCATACCGTTTAGGTCAGGGGTCAGCAAACATATTCGGATTAGGGTCAGATAGTAGATATTTTAGGCGTTGAAGGCCAAGAGATAGAATTGAGAATAGCATAATATGCTTATATATAAGAGAGACAAAAATATGTACAGATTTTAAACAAAATTAAATTATGATTGTGTACAAATATACTTTTAGAAATTAGTAAGAAGCGTAGAATTATATTAATAAGCTAATTAATCTCGATAAGCTATCGACTTAAACAT
The DNA here is from genome assembly GCA_902155825.1 of Timema genevievae. Lineage (NCBI taxonomy): Eukaryota > Metazoa > Arthropoda > Insecta > Phasmatodea > Timematidae > Timema > Timema genevievae. The sequence goes on from CABFWO010000325.1 coordinate 287,043, forward strand.
AAGTTATCATGAGATTTCAAAGCTAATTTATATATATCATTTATTGGTGACTGTCAATTTAATATTAGATAAAATATTGTCAATAGCTGGATTTGAACCCACACCCATAAATATACACAATAATACTCTAAAGACACAACGAGAGTGGGATAAACCCTTAAAGTGTTGTGCCTTAAGAGCACCCGGCCTCACTCCCAAATATAAATAGACTTGATGGAAAAATGCATTTCTGGTAATTAAAAAAAAACTCGAACGTTAGAGAATATTTTAAAATGTCAAGTTATTAAATATAAACTAATGCAGTAAACATCATTTACAAGCACTATTGTATCTTCAAATAGGTTTAAAAGCCTAATCTGATAGTAATCAGCACAATTATTTAAAATTTAATATAAAAAGAAAATATACCACACTTTTTCCTTCATTAAAATGTGATATTCAGAATAGGGGTGCAGTTGCGGATATTATGAACCAATCGAAACCAATTGGATGACCACGTTGAAATAGGAAAAGCTACAATAATCAATAAATCTGGCAATAAAACTCACCTTGGCACTCGTCTTGGTTTACCTCGTAACTCCAAAAATATTCAACAACAGTTTAACTCACCATGTGAACAAAATTAGACTCTATGTTTCTACTGGAACAATCTTTTATTTATTTTGCCCCAAAAAACTGCAAACATACTGACTTTATTTCTAGACCCCTTCATTACCAATTTAATTACTAGCCTAGAAGAATACACATTGTATTCATTCCTGTTTTATAAATACATGGCTGTGGCTTCAGGAATTTGGAATACGTTGCCAAGAAAAGTGATTAGTATCATTTTTTATTTTCATCGGCGCGTTTTGGTTCCTATCGGGCTATATCCACAAATCAACTGTACCAACAAGTACTGTACCAACAAGTACTGTACCAAAGGCGAGGCTCGGGGATGAGGGGTTGTAATTATGGACACGAGCCGTATCTCAATCATGTTAGAATATATCTACAAGTGACAGCTGCACGTGGGAATCCAACCCAGACCTTTGACTTAGAGCTACCATAGAGCTACGCCGTGCTCACGGTAATACTTCACTCATAGTCTAAGACAGAGTCTGTGATGGACGTGTGAATATCATCGGATGCTGAGATCTATGATTGATATTACAGCTATTACTATTGGTAGCAGATTCACATGTCCATCACAGACTCTGTATTAAAATGTATATGAGGGAATAATGACCTTGAGCACAGGAAGATCCCTGGATAACTCAATGGTAGAACATTATCTCGGTAAGCCAAAGGTCCCGAGTTCCATGCCCGTATTCATGTGTAGTTTTTCAATCCATTAAAAACTATTATAATATATTATATTTAATTAGGTACATGGGTGAGAACTCGTGTTAAATGACACACTCGTCTAGTCTAGTTTGACGTGGAGGTCAAGGTTCGAGTCCAAGTTTAAGTATACTGAAGGTGCTTTAAAACATAGTTTACCACTCTCCTCCACGCAAATGTGGGTTCATTTTCTTTAAAATGTTGCCTTTCTCATATTCATCCTACTATATCAAACAATTACCCGGGAAGAAAGTAGAAAGTGCCACAACTTTCCTTTGTTAGACAACACTAATTGGTTTGTGGTCATAGTTTTACTAAATTTGTGAGTAGGGGATGGATTTTAGGTCACGTGTCCAAAAGTGTCCTTTAAACACACACAAAGTTTGACAACTTAAAAAAAGAGTAGCTAAGATGTATTGTATACATTAATTTCTACCTGATATCTTGTATGATCTGTCGAACTGATATCTGTGAGTTTATGGGATAATCCAATCCGGCAAGTATTCCTGTCTCACCGCGAATAGCACACGTGAGTCTGTAGCACAGCAAAAACCTTCGTTAGCGTTCAAACGTGTTTTTCATTTAAAACATACAACACTATATAACATGTTTATAAAGTTGAACTAGTGAGGTTAGAATTTACAAATATATTCTATTAAAACGTTTGCTCGACAGTCAAACACATTTAAATATTATACGCTACTCATTATATCACATCAACGGCAAAGATTTAAATTTAAAAGCTTTCAATGTTTTTTAAACAAACACACATCTATAAATAAGTTTTTATTTAAGATTGTTTTAGTTTAAAAACTATTTAATTTGTTAGTAACAACTATATTGGAAATTGAAATGTATGTGGACATTTATGTACTAAAGGTACGGTAAAATTTATAAGTAACAGCTAATTAGTATTTTTAATGATAGGGAATATATATTTAAATTTTGATAATAACATTCAGATTACATGAAGATAGTTCAGTTCATCTAACGCTACGAAAATTCTCACGAATGCGCGACATTTCAGGACTTGTATACAAAATTGTTACATTCCTAAAAAAAAATTCGAAAGTTAGACCGGAAATATGGCGACTTTTCCGATTGGCCGCGCGCCCATCACTAAAACTAAGCGGCGCCTGGCAGTACAACTGTACCGCTCACCGCGGCGGTAGCAGGAACTAACGACCTCATTGATTCCTGTCTTCTGTCATGTCTCTATCTATCTATCCTTTTAAACACGCACACAAAATGCTTTCAGTTTTCATTCCGTCATCCCAAGATTATTAAGTTTCATTGTTGACTCATGAAGGACTACTAAATACAGTCGTCATTTCTTTATTGTTAAAAGTTACTTTTATGTGACGTCAAGATGCGAAACTTTCTGGGTTTTTTTCTTGATCCACGCCTTAGTTCACATGGGGCAGGGATGAGGAAGGTAGAATTTATAAGAAGTGAACCAGCATTTACGTGTTTAGAGAGTGGGAAAGCATTTTGGCGGAGATCCCTTAAGGCATCCGAGTGAAATCAAATCATGACCCCCTCACTATAGGAAAAAATTAACAAAGCAAAAATGTAGTTGATTAATTTAGACTATATAAAATAGTCTACCGATAGCAATAATTTTGAAAAAATAATTTGAGCTATTTTCAAAAAATCAGTAAATTGTTAACTACTATTAAATTACTTTTTCATAAAAACTATTTTTTATAACTACATAAATGTATAATACAAACAACATAACAAATACCAATTTGGAACCAAATTGTAAGAGCTATTTTAAAATATTTCAAGTTTTTGAAAATCAATCATCAGTAAATTATCCATAAAATTAGTTTTTACCCAAAAAACAAATATACAGCGTTTTTTGGTATAACAGAATCCCCAGATATACATTTCAAACAAAATTGTGAGCTATTTTTGAAAAATCCTTCATCAGTAAACTACTCTCATTTGAAGAGTAGCTTAATTTTTTTTTAATAGAGCCATATGAAATCCAAACATAAGGTTTGAAACAAATCTATCAAACCGGTGGATCGGTTGCCAGGGACAGTGTGATCAAAATACAGACAAACAGGCAGACATAATTGTAGACTCCACATTTTTGGGTTAGTGTTCAGATAAAGCATAAAGATTTGTCATAATATTAAGATAGATTTTCTCACAATCACAATACTTTCTCTTGATATGAGAAAGTAAAAAGTGGGTAGCTCCCTAACTACTTATCAAAAACAAAAGAAATTAGCGCTATAAAATTAAGAGCATTTAGTAGCCGATGAAGGTTTTCTACGTGATAACAATCAACACAACTCAAGGACAAACCCTGAAGGTGGCAGGTGTTGATCTCCATGGCAAGTGTTCGCTGAAGGTGGCAGGTGTTGATCTCCGTGGCAAGTATTCCCTGAAGGTGTCAGGTGTTGATCTCCATGGAGAATGTTTCTCACAAGGACAAACCCTGAAGGTGGCAGATGTTGATCTCCATGGCAAGTGTTCGCTGAAGGTGGCAGGTGTTGATCTCCTTGGCAAGTATTCCCTGAAGGTGGCAGGTGTTGATCTCCTTGGCAAGTATTCCCTGAAGGTGGCAGGTATTGATCTCCTTGGCAAGTGTTCGCTGAAGGTGGCAGGTGTTGATCTCCTTGGCAAGTATTCCCTGAAGGTGGCAGGTGTTGATCTCCATGGCAAGTGTTTCTCACATGTACCTACGTTGTGTGTTCATGTGATAGTTCTAGCAGCAATATGTAACTACTCTCTCCTGATGATAGTTCTAGCAGCAATATGTAACTACTCGCTCCTGATGATAGTTCTAACAGCAGCCTGTAATTGTTCGTTCCTGATGATAGTTCTAGCAGCAACCTGTAATTACTCGCTCCTGATGATAGTTCTAGCAGCAACCTGTAATTACTCGCTCCTAATGATAGTTCTAGCAGCAATATGTAACTACTCGCACCTGATGTTAGTTCTAACAGCAACCTGTAACTACTCACTCCTGGTGATAGCTATAGCAGCAATATGAAACTACTAGCTCTTGATGATAATTCTAGCAGCAATATGTAGCTACTAGCTCCTGATGATAGTTCTAGCAGCAATATGTAACTACTCACTCCTGATGATAAAACCACTAACATAGCTTACTAAGAGGACTTGCCTTAAATGCTTTACTTTATTTTTTCATTTCATACAAAAATATTCTGTGTGTCCAACCTTGAAACATAAATAGTTACACTACATATAATTTTTTTATCCTAAAGATACATCTATTATCAAGGCCAAAGTTTTCATCACGATAATCTCTATAGGCTTATAATAAGTTATGAGATTTCTTCTCTGTACAGAAAATAAAAAACTTTGAGATTAAAATGATTATTGTTTTAATAAACATGTTTTTAAAACTGGCATTAACAAGATTGAAGCTGTGGACAGAAGTAAGTTTAAATATATAATATATAAGTATATAATATATGTCTAGATATACTATTATATATATCTTTTATAAATTCTATTAATATATTTAATATAATATGTATTATATTATATATAATATATTATATTTAATCAAAGTTGACCTATTTAATATTATTTTGAATGGTTTAATCTGTAATTCCGTGACTTGTAGGCTGAAATTTCCACACAACACTCCCAAGTTCCAACACATATGACATATCATACGTGATTGTGCTACCGCCATTGGCCACATTATCCTTATTAACATACTCACAAACTCACACATGACTGCAGCAAGGTTCCTCCGGCAGAATTCTGTGAGATATCGACAATACTCGCTAATTGCTGTATTTATTAGCCGAGATATCAGTCCACACCAATAGCGCCGTATATTCCACAAGTGGATAGTGGTTAACCACGAAAATAGGGAGAGCCAGGTTCGATAGGGCCATGTGCAGGGCCGTGGAGAGAAATCAAGGGCCCCAGGGACACATTCAAAAATTATAATCATACTTTAAAAACAATTTAAATAATATGAGTTACACAGATGAGATAAGAACCTATGGTCTCATAATACAAGGGACAAAGGATATCAATAGTCATAATTATCATAAAATGGGTGACTTTGACTTTTCACTTGAAAATAAAAACATTTAAAAAAATGAAAAATCCAACTATATGAGACCTGACCTATTTCATAAGTAAGATGTACTAATTTTGAATCGATAAACTTAAGGTTAAAGAAATTAAAAAGTACATATTTAGTTTAACTATAAAAACATGACATAATAAAGTTTAATTACATTCGAAAGCATAATTTATAATATTTAAAGTATAAAAAAGCGTCACATTTAAAGTGATTATTGCCAAATGTTCTTAAAAATCTATCATTTTCATACATGAATTTAAAAAATTGCTTTTCTGGCCATTAGTAGACCAGTAGTTGGTTTCTGGTCCGTGAGAGAGAACTGTGGATTGAGATAACATCACTGTCGTCACAGTCGTCACCGTCGTCACAGTCGTCACAGTCGTCACAGTCGTCACAGTCGTCACAGTCGTCACAGTCGTCACCGAATAATTCAGACAAAAATAACCACACTTGCGGATCGCACAGTAATCAACGCTAAAATATAACTTGAGCTGTTTGTTGACTTAAACAAAATGTAGATATTCGTATTCCCTAAAACCTATTGGTTACCTATTGGTATTTCTGAGGTCTTAAAAATTAATAAATCTCGTATTTGAGTAAAAATTAAGTTAACAATAGGGCCTGCCGGGCCGGGCCCCAGGGCTACAACCCCAGCTGCCACCCCTCCTCCCTCTCATCGTGATTTAGACAGTTTGTAAGTCATTGGATGGAATGCGTGTGCTAATTGTGTGAAGTTTAAATTTAGGGCCACCGAACACCTGAATATCTGGTAAAATAGTAACAACATAGAGAATATTCTGGGTCGATCACATGTCCTCACACTTAGTCCTATTTTACCATCCAGAAACATTGGGTTTATCAACAACATACAAATAACTACCCCATCAAAATCCAATAAAGATGTTATAAACACCAATGGCATGAATCGACACGATACCGTTGTATAAATAATTAAATCTCAGTCCTACATGCAACTTTATAAATCTTCTGGAAAACTAACAAATGATTCTGGGAAACTGGAAAAGACAAAAAATGTTTTTTTTTACTATTATAATTTTGGCATTGCTATAAAAATGACAATGATAATGAAAACAATGTCATAAAAATATGATTGAAGTGGGGCAGGAAGTATCGGAAATATAACGATTTATCTCTGAGTCTGGGGAATTATGGTTTTCTATTACAGCTCCCAACGTATATTTTCTAAGCACACATATTAGATTCAAACAACAAATTACAAACACACATAAACCAGGAAATGCCGCCTAGTAATACTCGTACTCAACCAATCGCAGTAACTGCATTTTTATTTTAAATTTGATAGTAAGACCTACTTCTATTCAGAGAATAAATATTATTTGTTGCACAACATGGATTCTAATCTGGTCCTTCTAGACCTGCGTTGTACTACTCTAATCAGTACGTGTAAGATATGTTTGCGAGCATCAGAGGATAATGTAAGTATCCTATACACAAAATGTTATTCATAACGACAAGAATTGTAGTTGGAGGTTAACAGTTTGGTGCGTCCATTACAACCTTTCCCCACTGTAAGATTGGGATCATCATTCCGTCATCATGTAACGGCTCACAACAAGTGATTGACATGAAATAAACACCCAAAAATAGGTCCCAGGTTTGGTCAAAGTCATTTTTAAAGAAGTAGTTAGTCCTCTACTGGTCCTTATACGTGTGATGCCGTATTTGTAAATAATAGGGGAGAATATTAAGATGAAATATGTTACTCACTAAACTCAATAAATATTAACTTATCTTCCTATTTTATATTTTATTTTAATTGTTTATAACAACAGGTACCCTATTTTAGGACTGCACAAAATTATATTTTTAGAAGCAGAATTCTTTATTTAGAATTATATATTTAGTGACGAGCTGCATTTTAAGTTATCCCATGCCATGGTCGATCGTTTGACGAGGATAACAACAGGTTTAGGAGATCATCCAATGTTATATTATCGTTTGGTAAATACAGACTAATTTACCTAGAGTTACTGGTGAGTCTTTACCCATCTCTTGCTTCTCGGCTCACTTCTTGTCCAGGCTGGGGTATTCTGTACTAAAGCCACCATGACACGATACGAACTAACTAGGATCGAGAACATTCTACTGGAATGTATCGTATCTGTACGTAGCAGCAGCGAGAAATAACAACCAACCTCTGTACACCCAGATGAGATTTGAACCCCGCTCTCCCTATCTATTCATAATTACACTGTATGACTTTTTACATGAGCGTTTAACTTCTAAAATCTTATCTTGAAGTCCAGATTATATCCTGGAGGAATGAACAGGATATTTATTGCTCCTCTATATGATCTCAATCCTTGTTACTATTAGATTCTGGAGGAATGAACAGGATATTTATTGCTCCTATACATTGTCTCAATCCTTGTTACTATTAAAATCCTGGAGGAATGAACAAGATATTTATTGCTCCTATACATTGTCTCAATCCTTGTTACTATTAAATCCTGGAGGAATGAACAAGATATTTATTGCTCCTATATATGGTTTTAAACCTCCCCACCTTTTGAATGATGACTATTTTTTCGTCCCATCACCTTTTCTCTTTTGGAATTAAGTTAAACAACCTTAATTGTAGGGTGATATAATATATACATCCAACAATTCCTCTGAGGGACCTACCAAATGTTAGCCTGATCTGTAGAACGGTTTACAAGACGCAGAACAGCAAGACAGGTTGAGGGGAAAAAAGTCCTGTTTGTAGTTTAAAATTTCATTTAACGTCGACATCCAATAAAATCTCAGATTAGAGTTTTCATACGATCACAATACAAACGCTCTCCAAGGGGTCGTGAGGAAAACAATAAGCGTTATTTAATAATATTATTTATAATATTCACAATTTATTCAGAAAAAAATTAAATAGGCCTATTACAAATGTTATTGTTATCAGCGAATGATACTAGACCATTTGATAGAGGTTATAACATGTCACGTGCAAGTTTCCTCTTCTCTACCCTTATCGGTAAATATGGTCACGTAGGAGTCTATCCGGCCAATATTAACCAAATGTACAAACAGATCGTGTTGGAACACACTAAACAGTAAATATTTAATTAAATAATAGAAATTAATGTATGTGTCAAATTTGTCAATTGTGGCGAGTTATTTAGAGATGTTGAAAATAATCACTGTTGTAACGATGCGTCACACAGATTGAACACACCATATACTCGTGAGTTCTGTACGACCAAATAAAGCCAAATTGTTTACTATGCTAATGTAAAATTATCTAAAACAAACTGGTAGCCATAATTAATTTAAAACAAGAATGATGAAAGTGAAATTGGAAAGTAAGGCCAGTTGTTGGTGCACGTGAGTATTAATAAAATGAGCACCCCACAACATCACCAACATGGTTAGACTTTGTCCAACATTGTTAGACTTTGTCCAATGGTGTTAGACTTTGTCCAATGGTGTTGGAGAGTGTAATACGATTTCTCCTTGCTGATATAGGATGATTTAACAACAAAGGTTTTTTTGACAGCACAGTGAGAGATGAAAGTTCAGGGTGTGCCTCCATGGAGTGCAACTGGGGTGTCGAGCCTAGTAATGACTAACACTTCACACCTTCAAACACACTCTTGACTCCTGACTGCCCCCTCTACTGGACAAGGATGTTTGACAGCATAACAGCTTTCACCGGTCACCCTCTCACTCTAAAGATTCACTCCTTTGAAGGAGAATGGCACTCAACATTAGAGGTAGAAAGCAGACTACTGGACATTCAGATTGGTTAGACTATTAACATTACAATTTTATCCATCCTACTTCATCGGTAATCATGCACAAATCACCTTTCTTTACTAATCATCTTAGAAGAAGAATGGACTATAGCGAATAAAATCATATAAATTTAAATAATATTCACTTAAAGATAAATAGGTTTTTATGACTAAACGTGTGGAACTTTCTGCATATATTTTAAACATGAATAACTTTTAATCATCATCTTATAGGAAGAATGAACTAAGAAGAATAAAGGAATAATTATTTAATCAATATTCTCTAAATTTTGCCAACAATCATCACTCACCCCTATCGGTCTTCACGCATACATTATTAGCTTTAGTGAACTTTACAGATAATCTTATTGTAAGTTGAACTAAATAATATAAATTAAATCAGTTAAAGCTATTATCTTTTCTGACCAAGTCTATCGATCTTTAACTTTATATTATAAAGCCTAGTATTATTTTACTCATCATCTTACATGAATAACGATATTGAACTATATTGAACCTTACTCACACTTTCTCAAACCAACCATCCTTCACTCATCACTTACACTCACAGGAATAAATACCTAAGGCAAATGAAAGAATATAAAATGTAAATATACATCATAGCTCTATAGTGTGATTCCTATGGCGTAGGAAAAGGAGGAATAACCAAATGTCACTCCCCTAATTAGCCCTTATTCCGTCCTCCAATCTCCTTTCTCTGGAGGGTCTGGCATGCGATAGCTGTTCTAGCTTTCGACGATCAACTTCTTGAGCTCATAACCGTAAATTACACTCTTCAACCCCACCCTGACGTCCCAATCCCCTTCACCCTCCCTCACCCTTGATTCCCCTCCCCCGTTGGCCTGTAAGAAAACTCCTGTTACTGGAATCTCCCTTCTCCTCAACACCTCATCAGGGTGGAGGAAGGACCTTCCCAATAAATTGGAGCATGTTCTGAAAACTGTTCTGAATTAACCAAAAGATTTTATGGTTTTGGGGGGATGGAATTAAATATGATTGGACTGTTCTATTTTAGAAAGTCCCAGCGTTCTACACAGGCTACACAGGCTATTTAGATACTCAAATTGTAAAATTATTACAGTGGGCTTGCATAGTTTGTTTGTATTTAAGTTCCCAAATTGTTAAATTATGATGAACTTATTTGGTAGCGATATATTCTGTGAGTCTAATTACTGTTGAAAACTATCATATTTTTTCTAATAAACAATATTTGGATTTCGTTATCCAAACTATCTAGGGAGGGAAACAATTATTGTTTGGTTCAGGTAACAGCGGGAATTATTTACACTCCACACAATTACTCAAAATTACCTTTCCGTGATGCTGTAGTTATATTCCGGTTTATTTAATTGGTTAGATCCGAAATCATCGCGGGGATCTTTATTAGCCTCAATATCTTGTAACTATACAAAACATAGCATATAGGCTAGCTATTATCATCCGTAGATAATATAACTGTCTTATAAATCTTGGAATATTAATAAATGTAATGCTGTTACCAAGCCTTACACTACGAGATTATAATCTGTTCTACACTCACAATTCACATCTATTCTTAGTAGTTTACTGAGGGTAACCACTTACATAACATGGGTTTCAATAAACCTCCAAAACAAATTTGACAAGCTTAGAAAGTATTGAAGTTATTTAACATTTGTTTGAATCAGGCAGTTTCAGATGACATTGGCGAATTAATTATTACATCTAATTCCTTCATGGCTTGCGTAGTGGCCTAATTATTTAATCTATCATCTATCAATATTTAGCGACAAACTATCTCTTTCAAAATATTGCAACATTAATTGAAGTAATTTGGGATGTTCTTATCAAATGTTTTTGCTGAATATTACTATACAATCTAAGTAGCATTATATTTGAGGCATTTATTCATACAATCTACCATCCATCATTATTAGACGCATTTAGTAATTTGAAAGAACACCCAACTTATTTGTACACAATAGTTGTCTTAAAATGTTTTCTTTTCTTGTTTGACACAGCAGTGTATAGAGATACATGACCTGAAAATAAAGTAAAATATTTATAACTCTACATATTTAACAATACATTTAATTTTATATTTGTTTGCCCTAAAAATTGGAAATATTAATCCAAACAGAAAATCCTCTGTGAATAAAAATAAGTCTACGGTTTTCTTTTTATCACTCTACAGTTTTATCAATTCTTTGGGCAATGAAAATTCTTTGTTTTTTACTGCACATTTAAAAAAAATAGATGTTCTCTATGTAGTTGGTGAAAGACCCGGCTAGATATTAGTATTTAAATGACATTTACTCAGCTCAAGTACCGAAAAATAAATGGGACTTTGTATGCGAACTTTTCCATTTTTCATTTTCTTGGATGAGGTCTTTTTTTTACCGGTAGCTGGGAGGTTTCAATTGAGCGCGGAGGGGCGCACTGGAGTGAGACTTAAAAGGTTCTATCACTCTGACGTAACTTTATCAGCTTTTGCCTTTCCACAAAAGCGAAAGGAAAAAAAACCCCAGAGGGATGAGGGGTACATAAAATATTATTTGTACAGAAAGGTTCACAGGTCACGATAGAAACATGTTCTTGCTATGAAAGCAAAAATTGTCTCATTGAACCATCTCAAATCCACTTCCCTGGGAAAATTGCCTCTAGCGCGATCAATATAACTCACACTCCTTTCTTTAAGTTCAGAGTTGGGACAGATAATTAATCATTTAATTCATTGTGTTCTAATCCACTGGCCAACCGAATTGAAGGCGTCTTAAAACTAGTTTGACACCAGAACATTTAACTCCCGGCACACACTTATACAATTATTATAAATGTTCAATGAAGCGTGGTCCCCTGACTAAAACACATGCGCACTGCCAACTAAGTTAAGGTCTCAGATATCTTGAGGTCAACGGGTTGTGATCATTCCTCTAAGGAATATGGGAGATGGCTTGCAGTAGAAAATATGCTACAATTGCGTGCTCGATTCGTTACCGCGATCAAGCTCAATATTGTTAAATATTTGCTATACGCAGTCACTCATATATTGTTTGCATGACATTTGTGGTGGTCACATCATTGAACCTTATCTAACTCACAATGTAAACTAATTGATTGTTTGCACGGTATTTGTGGTGGTCACATCATTGAACCTGATCTAACTCACAATGTAAACTAATTGATTGTTTGCACGGCATTTGTGGTGGTCACATCATTGAACCTGATCTAACTCACAATGTAAACTAATTGATTGTTTGCACGGCATTTGTGGTGGTCAAATCATTGAACCTGATCTAACTCACAATGTAAACTAATTGATTGTTTGGAAAAAATAATACATGTACATTAATTTATAAAATTAACAATGTATAAATACACACCCAATTCTGGTGGTAATGATTTAAATATATTTTTTCCCACCAAACCAATTCTACTTTCTCTAAGCCACCCCCTGAAAACAAACTATATAATGATGTCATACTTGCATAAATTTGTTATTAGTAGTTGAAACAGGGACAAAAAAGAATATACTCATCTTAAATAAATGTTTTATATTATAATAAAGCAGTACTAGTTTCGTTGAATGACTTTCTCTCCCAGGGGTGGAGCCTACATTACAGGGGTCATGGAGGTGTTGTTATATATCACCTCAGTAAGGCTAAACGGGACTCAGTCACCAACCATTGTGTCAGCGGTGACTTTCTTCGACACAAGTCTAACGACCTAGACCATTGGTGTGAGAACTGGCTCTTTCTGAAGATATTTTTAAACGTGCGTAGATTATTCAAAATACATCTATAGCATCATAGATTAGTAATTTATCAAGATAAAAATGTTTAAATTATAAATTAGATTGTAATAATATTTTAAAAGTAAACTTTTGAACATATTGGTTTTAGAAGTTGTCACTGTTTAAAGTGAAACCAATGTTTCGGGCACAATAATCTTAGTTTCAATAAGTTTTATAGAGCTTGAATCTATAGAAATCACTGTTTCTAATCTCTAATTTCAAATTAAGCTATCTAGTACAATTTTAATGAAAGGGTTTTGAAATAACGAGTGCAATTGTTGTTTATAACTGATCAATTTAAGTATCAACATAAATATATAATTATCTAGTTAATATCATACATATTGTTTTCTAAAATAGCTTCAAGTATATAAATATATTTTTTGCAATGGTTTTAACTATCATTATATATTATCACATATTGCTAGAATAGAGCTTTAAATATTTCAAAGAATCTTATATTACACTCATATATACATATGGAGCAGACACACATGGGTTCGTTTTGTATTATATTATGTAATAAATTGCCCATATAATTTTAATAAACGGTTTTAAAATCATTTTATTATAAAACAAGTTTTGTGTCTCATGAAAACATTAGAATAATGAATTATTCATCCATTAAATTTCTTGTAAAACGTTTTAATTATTCCCGAATTATAAACCTACCTAGAGTAGTTCAATAAAGAACACTCATTTTATTCCACAAGCATTGTAGCTTACATAAAACACTTTGGGATGAAAATAGGTTTACCCTTTGGATTGGAAAGGTGAAGAACATATAAAAATATTAACGCTTACTGATTAAATGGAATATACAAACATCTTTGTTAAAAGAAGTGGAAACTAATTAAATTTGGTAAGCTAATACTTTTTTAGGGATTTATTAAAAACTTATATTATTTCTCAGGGTTTTCGTAGTAATAATAAATTTTTGTAAGCTGGTTTGTTAATAAAATATATCCTCGTAATTATTAAAATATCATAATCCAAACACAAAATTGAATCAGAACTTACCTTTTGAACCACCCAAACTCACAAAGCAGGGTAAAGTTGTACTCTTGTTTTCCCAAACCTGTAAACCGGATGAAATATAGTTGAAAGGTGTGCCTCAAATATTTACAACCTACCTGTGAGGTGTAACGACCGCTCAGTAACACTCCGTTATTACATTTCTAAGGGCAGACAATTTAAATAAAATATAGTTTCCGTTGCGCGTTAAAAAAACCCATAACAATAACTTTAAACAAATACATACAATTTCGTTCGAATGAGTTATAGGCCTATATTTTATCCATCCTTCGTGTAATTAATCTATTTAACGTAAACTTTAAAATATTAAGATCATATTACAACTTTAATACCAACTTAACCTAATACAATACGTCTAATTTTGCACACCCAGTCCTAGCGTCTAGACTCTAGATAAGTGGTTTCCAATGGGTATGCCACGGCACACATTTGTGTCACTAAATTCACTAGCTGTGCCGTGAAAGTCTCGACTTTATGTTATTGTTGATAAAACATAGTTTCAGTCAATAATAATTTTCAAGGAGAAATAAAACAAAATTGTTTGAACATACAAACAAACATATTAAACTGTCATTGAGATAGTTGAATGGCTTACAGTCAAAAAGTTGAGTAATTAATGATAATGTTGTAGTTTACTATACCAGAGTTCAACTATTGGTCGGACAGGAAGTACAAAACAAACAACTCACACATTTCCTGTTCAAGGGAGTGAAGCGTATCTGACCACACGAATTTCCTATTCGCCAACAGTGTTACCAACTTGCACTTGCCGTGACGTCACACTACAAACAATACTGTGCAGTGGACAGATAAGGATTGAGAGACTGCTCTAGATAACTGAATTGAAGGACTAACTACTCTAAACCAAGTATAAATCAGAGCAGAATTATATCGACTAATGGCAGACCGTCTAAGCCAATGGCTCCTAGACTCTATGTAAAGATTTCAATAATAATTCTAAATTTCCAGCAGAGGATAGCAACAGTTTTAAAGATAGTCAAATTAATTTTTCAGCATTACAAACTGTCACAATATTTTTTAAAGGTACATGAAAAAACACATTCCTTGATTTAAGAAGGTATAAAAATAGACCTGTTAGCTCTTAATTAGTGCAACAAAGGCAAGTCTAGTTTCATTAAACATATTTTAAGTGAGCCAGGCTAAGAGCTAGGATAACATTAGATTCTATTTGTCTTTTGTTGAGGCCACATCTCACAACACATCCTGGCTAGTCGCATGTTTACACTAATATTGAAAGTTAGGAATTGATTTGATAATATAGCTCCCCCAAGGGTCATAGTTTTATCAATATTGGACTTTAATATTTGTGTGTAATTCAGAAGATTTGACAAACTCTAAAAATAAAGCTACTACTATCTCTCTCGTGCCGATGACAGAGAGATCGGAGCTCGTATCCCGGTCGGATGTATTGAGGGTGGTTTTTCAAAAATTGTTTTCTACTTTACCTCTACACAAATGTGCGTACACTTCTATATAATAAACCTTCCTCATCTAGAATTCACTAGTGCAACATGTAGTAAGACGCGGTGCTAAAGAGATTACTTCTATTTCTAACATATTCCCGAGGAAAGACGCTTTCACACATGTATTAATATTATATGGATGGAGAGCACTAAATCTTGACATATTTATTATTACATTTTTTCCAAAAGAAAAATCTAAACTCTAGTTAAAGATATGGTCAAAATTTAATAAAATTTAGTGATTACTTAATTTTCATTAACAAATAAATAGTTTAAAAATATTTAAAATGTGTGATTTCTGAAAATAAAAAATCTATAAAATTATTATGTTTCATTAACGTAAAAAAAGGCTTTTAATGTTAAGATAATTTTCTGAAAAAAGGCACTGTCAAAGATTACGTAAACTTCACACAATTTTCATTTGAGCTTCGTGACTTCTTGTGACGTCAATGGAAAACTTTTACTTCCTATAAAGCCGTTTCCCAGTAAAAATGGAAGGACAAACATTTATATTGATAAAATATTATTTATAAAAACATGTTTATCAAATAGAATAGTTCATTTTCATGGCATTATTAATAGAAGAATTGAAAACTAAAACTTTAATTTACAGACCACGAGAACTTATTTATCTAGCTGTTATTCAAATGCGTTTGTAAAGACTTTAATTACTTTTCTTCTGAGTCTTTCATCCTTTTATTGGTTTCAGAATCCGAGTACAAAATATAGAATAAATTAATTCCCACAAGAAAATATACACAACTTTTGCAGAGAAAGGCTTTAACAGAATTGAATTTCTTCTCTGTTTATCTTGAACTTTGATTTAATTCAACTGTTGACATTCAAACAAGGCCAAAGTTGTATTTTTATTAACACACATTTTAAACACATTTTGATTTTAGAAGTAATTTAAACAATCCTCTTCTAGCTACAGTTATATTGAGTTAAAATTTTAAAGAAACACTGATTATAAGTAAATACGAATATGAAATTCTGTAAATCAAGAAAAATGTAAGATACATTATACACTAAAAAAAATACCCACTTCCCGTGGTGCAACCTGTCATGACAGTTTAGCTGGGTTCAAATTACGGATAAAAATGATGGCTGTTCAAATTTTAGTAGAAGACCGTTGATTTGTAAATCCACTGGATTATATTAAGAGTGTTGACAAATTAGATAGGTTAGAGCCCTATGGACCCGTAAGAGCGGTTTGGATCTTAGAAATGGTCTAAAATACTATCGTTAATTTTACCAGTCAATTCATTTTTGGAGCTGGAATATATTTCTTCTGGAACCACGAGAAGCTGCTTCAGTGGTCACATGATCTAAGGCACCACTCTCGCAATAGACTGGACTGCCGCTAACAGGAAGAACGGGGTTTGGATCTCAGTTCGATGTACCGTACTGAATGGTTTTCCACTCTCGATTTATGCAAATGCTGTTATACGTCCTCTAAATCAAACCGCCCTCATCCCTAAAATCATTGGCGTGACTAGTTAATGTTCGTATAAACAGAACAAGTAGTCAGACGCGGTAATAAAAAATGAAAAAAATATATGCCTATACCTCGGAAAATATTAATTTTATAAAATCAAATAAAAATGTTAATAATTATACTATTTCTACAACGTTGCTATGATAAGTTATTTCGTACCTTAATGAGTTGAGGAGTTATGATCAAAGTTGGAAATACCCGGTCTGTAAAGTACCTCCTCAGGTATTTGTACGGGAACATGAGCTGCGTCCTTTTGTTTGTGATTATAAACTGTGTCTAGATACGAAAATAGACAAGATGGATTCCATAGAAACCAAATTTGTTCTTTTCACCCTAGAGTACTGTAATCCACCCTCCGTCTTAAAGTTAAATATATAATTTCCAAAAATCATCTAGGGGACCTCATGAAGACCCTTGTTACCAAGTTTTAGCTTGATCGGTAAAATGGTTTCCGCTCTAGCTCGACTGACACACAGACAATGCGAAAAACAGTTTTAAGTCAGGAAAGGTTGACGTTTAGATAATCTAGAACTCAATTTTTCTGACGATCACAACAATTCATGTCACCGAATGTTCGCGAGAAGGTAAAGGTTCCATCTTAATTACAAGAGATGTTATTTGGTGCTAGAAACATTTTAACTAATATCTTGTAGAGTGTAGAAATATTTTAGTTTTATTATAATCGACACAAATAGGGTTAAGGTGAGGCTGTAGGGAACGCGCGTTAAGGCCAGTTTTTTTTTGTTTGCTCAGATAAATAAAATATTTCTCAAGTAGAAACAGAGTTTTGTTTTATTCCCCTGCTGATATCAACAATTGTTGAATTTTATGTCAAGGGTGTCATATAAATTAATGACAACGTTACCGCTTCAATTAAAATGTTAGTCATCTAATGCCGCTATAATCTGGACAGACATTCAACAACTGTTGATATCACCAAATATTTCGACTCAAGCAATATTTTATTTATTTGTAGTAAAAGCATGTTTTTTTAATATAAAGTGAAAAAACACTGGTCTTAACCCTCATTCCCTACATTCTCTCATATTTTATTGAGTGAATACCTGCTCCCAGTGAATCGAGTTCCCAAGTGCAGACCAATAATCAGGGTTCAAACCCCCGATACACTGGTTCCTGTTAGGATTGTAACTACCCAGGGGATCTATTGTTAATCATAGAAAGAGAAGCTACATAATACCAATAGTAATATTATTGAGTCTGGATCTATTTTATGTAAGTTAAATATTGCGTTTGACCAATTAGATACAGTAAGGTTCACTTTTTATTAAGAGCGAGTGAAATATAAAGTTCCCTTTCAGTATAAAATTTGGTACCAGTAGTTTCCCTGATTTAGTGTTTTATGTTGTTGATGCATGTTGACACGAATCCATCATTTTCGTGGATATAAAAAACTAGGTATTGTGAGCAGTCTGTGATAAAACTTGCTGCCCACTCTATAAAAACATACGTACTGTAAATGTGTTCAAACACAGCAATAGTTCAAGGATAGTTCAGCTCTGTCAGCCAGTACCGAGCTAGAGAAGCTTCCCTGTTAAAATGCTGGCAGCTTTTGTTCTCAAAAGGAAAGGAAGAGGAAGAAAAGGAAAGAGGACTCTTGAACAAGTTTAGTATTTCCTTCCTTTATGTTAGAGAATCTCTTGCCAGCCTTACAGCATCCGCAAAGCCCGTCTTTATCCCTGACCTTATTATTATCATCCTATTTTTTATTCTGACGTACTACATGAAACGTAACACTATAATTTGAGAAGTTTCTCTTTTTGTAAGTTAGAAAAATATTTCTTACTCTCACAATGGAAGTTATAAAAACGTTACAAGAATACAATTTGTATTCATGTAAGACTAAATGTAGATTTTTTTTATATAATTACAATTTTTTTGGAAATGACGTACATTATTATATTCAGAAGACAGAGAGATATAAAAAAAATATTTTTAAGGTGTAAAACTGACTCCCAAATAAAATATATTAATCTTTATTAAATACGGGAAATTATATTTCTATTTATAATATTTAATAAAGTATTATTAGCTTTTATCTTCCAGGATTGCCATCGTGACATTATTTGTGTTCGCCAAAAAAGATATGATTCATATAATCAAAACAACTCGTTCAATTAATATATTTGAAGTGTGTTTTTTAGACTATTTTAAAATTAATAGATAAATGATATGGGCATGGCCTATTCATCTATGAGAATGCTATAAACCAACATTTAGTAGATCCCCTCTACTGAGATATAACCTACTAACGGTCTGGGTCAGACGTGTTATTTAAATTAAAACACTATATAAAAATTGTCTTTTCACTATCTAATATCTCTAAATATGTCTACGTATCATAATAGACTTATTAAGTCCTAATCGACTGTAAACCATAAATATAAACCAAACCTTCTTGGCAGTAGGATTAAGGGGGTGTGGTAGTGTTTGAGATAGCACGTTACTACTCTCAATGGTTGTACAGAAATGAATGCATTCTCCTGATATTAGAAGGTATCTCTAGTTTAAATACAAAGTTTATAATGTGGCCACACCTCAAAGACCACTGAGGGGCCACACCCGGTTGTAAGGTCTAGCTATTCACACACCTTCATTACTGGCCCACAGTGAGTCGTAAAATAAATCCGGCGAAGAATATTACGAGGAAAACGGTAAACAGCGTTACGTAGCCTTTCACGAGTCTGCACTCAATTTAAGGCGTATTTTTTTAGCACCGTGTCTTACTACCTCTTCAGGTAATGCGCCTGTGTAACTAGCTACAATAGTGTTTTAGGGATGACAAGGAAGAATTTAGAGGAATTGTACCCAGATGTGTGTGGAGAGAGAGTGGAAAACCATGTTGAAAATTACAACCAATCGGGATTTGAACCCTGATCTCCCTTCTATCTGCAGTCTATTATGATATGAGAGTAACGCCTTAGACCATGCAGCCACCGAAGTAGGTGATAAATCAGTACTTTTAGATTAAGGAAATATTCTTGAGGTCCAAGCCTTCTTTTCGATTTGCCCCAAATTGTTTCCGCCAAGCGGCCCGAATTTTACAAGACATGTAGCAAAGTTAAAACATTCAAAATAATACTAAAACTAACATTGCCTGCAGTTTAGATATTGACTTATTGATAAATTACATCTGAAAACGGGAATCAACTACTATTCTTTTTTATCAACAAGATTTTAAATTATTATTGTGACTTGCACACAAACTGTACCAAGAGTTAAATTTGAGTATAATAATAATTGGACAATTAGGTATCAAAGACGCCGAACGCAAGTAACAGTGTCAGTTTCTGATAGTGCTGTATTTGTGGCTCTTCGAGCCGTTTAAAGCTCACTTAAACTTAGGTTTGTAATCATCAACCTCGCAAATAGTTTTACTCTTTAAAAATCTGAGTCTACTTAGAGATCACTTGTCACAAGTTTAAAGACGTATTTGTGAAGCCAAATTAGCTTTGAATTGACAATATCTACAAACCAGTTGACCTTCTCACACCTCCATAAGAGGTTGTCTTAAATTAATTAATAACTCTAGGAAGATTCACAAATTCTAATCTTTAGACCACTGTATTTTTCTAACAAGAATGTTAAAATTAATTATTCATGGCTGTTTAATGGCACCGTCCTGGGCTGTAGTACTTCCTGTTTTATGAAAGACAATCCCAATCACAATATGATATGATCACTCACTGTGGGGGATTCGGGGCTAAGGTTTGACTTACTTGTACTCGGTTCGTCTTCACCCAAACTTGCAATTAGTTTTAGAGTTAATTAGCATCAAGGTCCCTGTAATGACGTCTCAACTAATTGCCACAGTACAGTGAGCTTTACTTCCCGTTGTAATTAGTCAGCGGTGATGAATGGAATATGACACGTAATGGCATAACATACGTTACCATAGTTTGTTCAAACTACGTGTTCTAGAGCCAGTTACGTGTGTGCTTGGGTTTCAAGAAGGGGTGGTAAGTCAAAATTTAGGTTTGGTTTGTTTTAAAATATGAAAATTTGCTTCCATTGATAAATTAAGTAAATTAAATAATTGAAATTATTATTTGAGTGAATAAAATGAAATTAGACTGTTTATTAAGTTTTCAATTTTACGATAGAATTTTTATACATTATTTCTATAATTAAACTAAACTATCCTATTTAAATGTATTTAAAAATGTAGTTTCTGCCATAAAATGTGTCTGGTGAGGGTAACCTATAGTTTTAACTGTTGGTATAAGAACTTTCTCATTAAACTTCCTGCAATATGTGACCAAGTTCTTGAATGTCAGTTGAGAGACTCAGTTGTCCCAGGCAATAAGTGACCCAGTTATTGAGTGTCAGTTGAGAGACTCAGTTGTCCCAGGCAATAATGTGACCAAGTTCTTGAGTGTCAGTTGAGGGACTCAGTTGTCCCAGGCAATATGTGACCAAGTTCTGTGTCAGTTGAAAGTGTAATAAATACTCTCTATTAATTGAGATAGTAATATATTACTCTAGTTTATTTAGATAACCCAAAGAAGTATCGCACGTTAATATACTAATTTAGCAATAAAAATAAACTAAAGTTAATGTTTAGCAGGGAAAAGTTTTAACTTAGCCAAATCCGTAGAACAACTTACTTCGGAGGGGAAGTAAAGCCATCGGTCCCGTGTCGATTGTGGCGTATGAAAGAACCCAAAATGTGAATCTTTCTCCACCAAATGTGCAAGAACTTTCGCTCTCGCTCATAGAAATTCTCGTGTGCTGACATAATCAATTGGTTCAGAGAGCGTCCTACTATTTTAGTATTTTGTTTTAAAATATGAGGGGCTAATTATTGGAAGAACAGAGAAAATATTATATAATCTCAAATTTAAAAATGCTTTATAATTTATATATATATATATATAAGTTATATCTAAAAGTGAAGTAAGTATAGAATGTTAAACCAGGAGAGCCAGCTCTTTTTGCATCTGAAGGAAAGGTTGATGTTTGTGTCCCAACTAATAATGAACACTGACTACATTATGAGATCAGCTGCTCCACAAAAGGCTCCAAAAAGAGGGGTTAACTGTTGGTTGGAGGGGGAGGGTTGGGCTGCTCAAATGTGTGGCCAGTGGTGTCTCAAACCCTCCCTCTCCCCAAATCCCCCACATGCTCAACTCGGCAGCTTCATCCCCCCCCTTCCCTTCAGACCCTTGTCCGTACAGCTCGGGGCAGCCGCCAGACCCCAGATGAAAGAATTAAACATTTAGCGGATCAGAGAAGCATGAGATGGTTCTAGCACACTTCATCTTGATGTGAGTATGAGAGAGAGAGATATATACTTGGTAAAATTGTGGTTAGAACAAGACTGACCGCGTGGTTAGAGCACTCCACTTACCTAAGACCGGGGAGTACCAGGTTCTAGTCCAACCTGTGTTAAATGTCTCGATAGAGTCAATTGAATACATTTTTTTAAAGATTCACGATGAAAGAGAATTATATTAAAAAGATTTAAAGGTGGTAATATTTAACTTTAGTTTTGGTTTAGAGGAATATGCTACGTTCGTTTGAGAACACTGACATTATTTTGAGTGAAATATTTTATTATTCTTGAACTACAATAACATTATTTTAAAACCTAAATATTACTTTATTATAATAAGGAGTACGGAAAAACACATATTCGTGTTTTGCTTTTAACATTTTAATATCCAACTGGAATGTTTAGTTGAATTAGCTAAGCTGGTGAATTTAGACTAAATGTACTTGCATTTGCTTGAAGGGAGAGTGGAACACAACCCGTCCTTACTGTATCCAAGTGGAGTTTGAACTCCAATCTCCCCAGTAAGGCCAACCTGATGTGTCTGTCACCTTAGTCCACATTCCGACCGACGTGGGCCAAGACAGTTTGACACTACAACCCTTGAAATATGATATAGATCCTCACTGTCGAAACAATATTAGTGCAGTAATTCAATGAAGAACCATGACCCCCACTAACACAGGTAATACGTTATATTCACTCACCTAACTAACCTATCAGATAAACTACCATAAATATAAGATAGACCACACCTCCACAATGGCACACTGCAAGTACTCTTGATACAAAGGTAGGTCTCCAAGAGACCACACCTCCACAATGGCACACTGCAAGTACTCCTGATATAAAGGTAAGTCTCCAAGAGACTAGGGGGAGAACTTACTCCACGCTCTCGCCTGCAGACTGTATGGCAATAAAGTTCTTCATGGCATAGCGGGCGATGCTTGCTTGTTGTGTAGTTTTAGAACCTTGTGAAGATGGCTGATGGGTCTTGTGTGCGCAAGGGGCTTTGCCTCCCCGCTTCCGGGGTTTTGAAATATTAGCTCTGATAACACAAAATGGGGCTACCAGAGGGTGAACCAGGGTTTGCAGTGCGTGTGATCGCACATATTATGGCCTTATTTATTCCCCCATCCCCTAACGCACCTTTTATAACATAACACACATTGTGAGGTGTAAAAATATAGCTTATGACATGTGGGGGATAAACCACAGCACAAAGGTGCGTGGCGGGTCAAAAGCCACGTTAAAACCACGAGAAATAAAAATAAAATGATAGCTGAATTTTTTTAAAATTGTTAGCTAGAAATTTTACCTTCAAGAATGGTTACTCCTATTTGATATCGAAAGCAGTCTTCATGGATGTTTACTTATTTTATATGTCCTACCTGATAATTCAACAGCTTAGCTCTATGTAGTGTTTGTCAAATGTGTGTAGAGATAGACACAGTTATCAATAAGATTAGAATCAAAATAAATTGTTCAGTGCACCAAACACACTCTCATTTTCTCTTATCTTAAAATAAATACCTTTACTAAAAACTCTTAAGATTTGTAAAATGAAACAATACACACTGTTGCAGAAACACTCCACCAAATAACATAAATGAAATAATTTACAATATTACAGAAACATTTAGTAAAGAGGAGTATCTCTGTCTATCACAGAGTATAACGTTCAATTTTATATATTAAAGTGCTCCATAATAAAATATAAATGTTTGCTCATAGCTCAATAGTTGTTGCTTTTATAAAAATATATTTTAAACAAAAGACTTTTATATTTAATAATACTACATCATTACCAACATTAGTTTTTTGTATCGCAAATAGTAACGGATATATGTTAAAAATAGGAAATTTCCGCCAATGTATGGTACCTTCAAATTAATTCTCATTGAAAAATGAAATTCACAATTTTGTTTGTAATACTAAACAGTGTCTAGATACAAAAGTTAATAAAAATCTTTAAATTAGATTTCGAAAAAATCTGTTTCTATCTCTTCTGGCCCTTCAGTAAACCACCATTAATTTTAGGATTAGATATTTTATTCCAAAAACACTTCGGGGAAATCTTATGAAAACCTTAGAAACCAAGTTTTAGCCTGATTGGTAAAACATATCAACTAAACAACAACATATAAAAACAAAAGATAAAGTCCAATCATTGAGTGAGTCCAGCTTTGGTCGTGAGATCACCACTACCCATTAGCCGTGAGATCACCACTATCCATTGGCCATGAGATCACCACTACCCATTGGTCGTGAGATCACCACTATCCATTGGTCGTGAGATCACCACTATCCATTAGCCGAGAGATAACCACTACCTATTGGCCGTGAGATCACCAATATCCAGTCAAAGAGTCTCAGTTAATAAAGACCAAACATTCTGTTAGTAAAATCACTATTCTTCTAAAATATAAATAGAAAGATAGTCAAAATATGATGCTGTCACTCAGAATATTGTCCTAATAATATTATTCATTCATTTTTTCTTCAAATTTATCTTCTTTAAATCAGGAATGCTTTAATTATCTTTAGTTCAGCTTTGTTATGTTTTACGGGTCAATATTATTTATGCATCCTACTAGAATCAAACCAAATCCTTTAAACACAAACCCGGTCTTACTACTGATCCACTTGAAAAGAAGACCACACATTACCTTCTATCATGATTGTGTTGGTACGGTATTAGTGTTTTGCCTGGTGGCACTTTATTTTTTAATTATAGAACAGACCTAAATGAAACACCAAGTTACGCAGTGAGTTCCAGCACAGCAATCTCTATGGTTAATGTTGTTGCTGGTCCTTGTTATGGTGACCCATAAGACTGAGGGCAAATAGAGGGGTGTGGGGGGCGGGGTATATAAATCAAGAGGGTTACAACCCTAGGGTATGAATCTTTGTGGGCGCGCACCAGCTTGTAGGCAGGGGGGAGGGAGTTATACCACAGTGGGGTCTTTGTCGGAATAAACCAACTGGAACTGTACCGCAATATCTACAGCCGAGTTACAGCAGGGTTGAGTCAGGTGGGTAAAGCTGCTCTTTGTACAGTAATATCTACAGCCGAGACACAGCAGGGTCGAGTCAGGTGGGTAGAGCTGCTCTCTGTACCGCAATATCTACAGCCGAGATACAGCAGGGTCGAGTCAGGTGGGTACAGCTGCTCTTTGTACAGTAATATCTATAGCCGAGATACAGCAGGGTCGAGTCAGGTGGGTACAGCTGCTCCCTGTACTGCAATATCTACAATGTAGGGACGTGTGTTGTTTCCTACCTAACAATGTAGGGACGTGTGTTGTATTCTACCTAACAGTGTAGGGACGTGTGTTGTATTCTACCTAACAATGTAGGGACGTGTGTTGTTTCCTACCTAACAATGTAGGGACGTGTGTTGTATTCTACCTAACAATGTAGGGACGTGTGTTGTATTCTACCTAAACAGCGATTCTACCCCTACCCCCTCTTATCACGACATCGCCCGAGGGTTCATGTTGTTTAGTCAGCTAATTATTTTGCATTATTAATTACCTTTAGGTGAGTGGGAGGCTCTTCTAGGGGTAAGAGTTGTGGAACATTCCTGAGGACGGGGGAGGGAGGGTGCTTGAAAGGGTAGAGGACATGGAATGAGATAAAGGGGAAATTAAAGATATGTTTTAAATACAGTTAAAACAATGTTATCTGATTATAATCAGTAATAATTTTATTCAATATGCATGTTCGTAAATAAAGCTCATTACTGTGTGAATCAAACTACAGTCTTATTTTCATAATTCTTTTGACACCTAGAAAAGTAAATATAGCATGATTTTGTTAGGATAGAGAGTATTTCACCAGGTACGCTGGGTACTTCTGCTAGTCAATATTAATTACTGAACACCTGTCCCATGTGATGAAGTATCCACTGATCCACTCTATGGATTAAAGTGATCCCCGCGTCCTACTACCTGTGCAGGCTATGTCAATATAAGATAATTACTCTAATGGACAAGGAAGAGGAAGGAAGAATGTTAGACGTGATTTATCTGCATTTCCATGGAAGGAGTGTGGAAAACCACTTTTGGAAAAACCACCCTCAGTAGACCCGACCGGGATTCGAACACCAATCTTCACGCAATCAGCCGGCTGGTCCAACACAGAGTTAAGTCTTAGACCGTTCTGCCACTGAAGAGGGTTAAAGTGAATTATTAATATAATTATATAATATCATCTCTATTTTTAAGATTGTTAAGAATTTTACAATCGACAAACTTAAAAACAAATCTTTAACTTCTGTGTTCATAAAAATATCAAGCTCTCAAAGATAAAATTTATTTAAAAATTGTTAGTTTGTAGTTTTTAACTAAAGTTAACGTCATCTAAAGACTCGCCAGTCATTTGGTCTCACACTCCTGTGCTCTGTTGTTGAAAGCTCTGGGATATTTTACTCCAACAAAGTGTACTCTACATATCACGTCGTATGACACAATCAAGAGAAGAGAAGGGTGTCATAAGCCTGCAACAAAATGACAACTGAAAAACGTTCCAAGTGAATGTTTTGTCAGTCTCTTATCTTTATGCTAGCTTACTGTGCTGACAGCCCGTTTATAGACACCTTACACACACACACAAAAGTGTTGAGGGTAGGGAAAGCAATACTGAAAGAAGCTTGAAAATGGGAGGCCATTTTTAAAGGCTCCCTTCTATTTTATCCACTCACTACTTCTAGCTATTGAAGTGTACTTCGTTCTCGCATATTTTACATGTAACGGGTTCTCAGATACCACCGAGAAGTATCAATACATCTATTTTTTAATCTAAGAGTGGATAAAGTAAGTAAAGGCTTCGCCTTCTGGCCAATTTCAAAACTCGGTAAAAATGAAGCGAGGAAAGTTTTGCTTCAAGATGATGTCGGGAACAGACACTGTTAGTAAAATGTTGAAATTTTTTTTTTCTCGTTGCATGTTAAATTAGACTCTTTTACACAGATAAATGGTGAGATATATGAAAGGATATGGGTTTCAAACCAAACAATCTTTATTTGTGCATAATTTAATATTTTACTCAAATAACTTCGATGCTCAAGGAAAAATTATATATAAATCAAATTACTTGTTTTGATGTACTCAATAAACCTATATGTTTATATATTTTGGAAATATAGTTTCAAATGGTAAAATTATGTAAATTAAACTTTTCAATTAGTTGAATTTTGGAGATCCATTAATGCCATTTATATATTTATTTAATATTACTAACTCTGGATCAATGAAAATGAGAATATTATGATATTTATTTGATATTACCTGTTAGATCCCAGTTCTAGAATAAAAAATAATAATTTAGGCTTATAACCATCAAAGCTACATTGTTTGTGACCCGTTGTAAAATATTGGATAGCCGCCTCCCTCCTTTTCCACCCTTCAATCTTTATATCCTTGCTTCCTCCCTACCCTCATATTTAACAACCTTTTAGAAGAGTTAATAATTTACCTGTATTCCACTACCACCATCACCCGTCAGTTGACATTATGTGCACTCACATTAAACTAAATAACAACTGATTTACCAATTTTGCACACACTAATATTAACTACAAGCTCTAGCCTGCATTTCAGCCTGGATGTGACACAAGATGAGCGTTCATTGGATCATTCGATGATAAACGTTTTATTTCACCATTTACCATCAAATTACACGAGCTATAGGGAGTCAAATTTGCTAATTAATGATTTTCATGTATCATTGTTAAGTTATAGTCATTAATGTGTGGGGCTGAAATTCTTCATAATAAGATATTCAAATATTATAGTGTTAAAGGAATATAATTTTTAATGTATAAGAAGTTTGAAAGTGGTAGAGTTACATAATTCTTAATCATATATAAATGTTGTTCTTTTTATTCTATGATAATTTGATTTAATCTCATTTTGTAGTCTATTACATTCTTATTTATTAATCTTTTTTCAAACTACACTAGTTAAATTTATTGATGTGCCTGAATTGATCATTGAGAATATAAATATGAAATTCTATTTCATGAGATTTCTTGGTTTGGTTGTATCGATTGCAGAGCCCACACCAACTAGCAGAACATAATATGCCAGGCGAGACAGAGGATCAGACAATCCCAATTAATGAGGGCGGCTTCTTGGTGTTGCTGGAATGAACTGATACTCGCTATCTCTTACAAGATAACGTCCTACCCCCAATGTTTGATTCCTTGTTATAGACTCAAACAAGCATAGTAATTGATATTGTCGAGTTACAACAGACATCGCAGGAGAAGGGCGTGATATCCTCACATACTAGCGCTCCTGTTCAAACAAAAACCTTATATCAAGGCTGACTATTCATTACTGTGTCAGGAACTAGGGACCTTGTGCTAATGATATGGTCCCAGATAGTAAACTGAAACGCTCCTAATAAGGAAAAAATGTATCCTTCCCATATTCCCGATCCATCAATTAACTCTCTAGAAAACCGAACAAACTAGAAATAAAAGCATAAAAGACAGGCGTGGCAGTAGTTAGTCAATCTAGAACCATCCCCAATCCATGATTACAAGGAAGGTGATATCATAGTGCACTCCAGGAGTACAAGATGACATCATAGCACACAGGAACAAGGCATATGATGACATATCACAATATCACAATTCATACATCAGGTTAAATTCATAAAAACTAAAAAGAGTTTTCTCATTTTGCATACATTCTTTAAGATTGTTTGGCACACCATCGGTGAGAGATTGCAGTTAATTAGGAAATGGTTGATTTGGGATAAGATAGCTATTACTCTTAAGCATGTATTTGAAAATAATCATTTATTAACAAATTAAAACATAGGTCAAAATAAAAAATAGTTCTATTTTGTGTTTGCATATTATAACCCAAAATTTTGGAAAATACTGTCGAAAATCAAACCAATGAGAATATTAAAAGTCTTTAGACCAGTGGTTCTCAAAGGGGGCCACGAGATTGGCTAGGTGTGCTGTGAAATTTTGGTCGGTATTTTATTGTAAATTAAAAAAATACATTAATAGGAAAAATAAAAGAGGAAAAAAATCTGAGCATTTGAAATATATTTATAATTTAAAATAGGTGAAACAATAAATACTAATAGCTTGAGTTAATGCGAAACATGGGCTTGTCTTTTCTTGCACAAAACCTCTATTCTTGAACTTATATATGACATACATACCCGCATTTCCTGTCCAATGGAAATAAGTCGTTCTCGTTTCTTATGTTTTATGTTTGTAAGTACCGAAAATCCCAGTTCGCAGAGGTATGGAGTATAAAATGGCAACAGCGTTTTTACAGCACATTCGGATGCTGCAGGGTCCTCCTTCTTTGCTAACATCCAAAACTTAGCAAGTGGTAGTTCCGCATATTTAATCATTTAATTGGGAAATAAAGTCCTGGTTTACAGGAGTAAAGAGGTTAAGTAACTCGTGTTTATGTCCATAAAACCCTGTGAGAACTTTTCCCCTCGACAACCAACGAATATCTGTGTGTAAAACTAATGTATCCCGGGGAGAAGCCGCCTCGAGACACATTTGTTTGGGAAGTCGTGATTTAACGTAGTTGACCATCTTAATAACTGAGTCCAAAACACCTTTAAATTCGGCTGGGAGAGTTTTCTCCACTAGAGCCTCATGATGTATGAAGCAATGAGTGGAGTCTGTGTTCGGAAATTCTTGGTTTAGTCTTGCAATGAAATCTTTGAATCTTCCAGACATTGCTGATGCACCTTCTGTACAGAGAGAAACACATTTTTTCTGGCATTGTCCATTGTTTTCTAAGGTATTAGAGATGGAGGTGTATATATCCTGTTGACGTGTTGAATAATTCTGTGCACAACAAATATTGTTCAATGATTTCATCATTGTCAACTAATCTGATGTAGCTCAATACATTACATTTTTGGCTGGTGCATGTTGACTCATCCAGCTGCAGTACGAATATTTGCCCATCACTCAATTTTTAAGATACATTTTCAAAATATCTGAAGACATGTAATCAATTGGATGAGAGATTGTATCATTTTATAATGATACTCTAGATACATCTTTTTCAGCTGCGTCTCCTAAAGTTGATTTAACAATTTGTTTGCATGCAGGCAAAATCAAATCCTCAGCAATGGTGTGAGGGTGCATCTTCATTGCTACTATCTATGCCACTTTATAGCTGGCTAATTGGGATTTTTCATTTATATTTGCTCTTTTTTCCATAGATTTGTCTTATTTTACACCAGAAGATAAAAACAAATAAAATAGTTCTTGTCTTTTCCGATCAAATAAGTGTTTTTTTTTATTTAAATGTCTTTTTAATTTACTTGTAACCATGCTCTCATTACTAAGTTTTCCCCCACACACCACATATTCAGGAATTGGACCATTTTCAGGGCCAACATTCGTGAATCCAAAGTTTAGGTTACCCTTATTGTACTTACGAGTTGTACCAAGTAACGGCACTGCTTGCGAAGCAGATTGCACGGAACTCATATATCTTGCAACGTGTTCGTTTTCATCTTCATTTCCACTTTGATGTTGCACAGATTCATTGGTGATTCTTTTCCGTTTTACCAAAAACTTATCCATTTTAATATTAATACCCTACCAGAAATAAACACAAAATTTAAATACAACATGGATTCACTAATTTCAAAACCCATAAAACATCCAGCAGACAACTATCACAATACATTCAAAAGAGAATGGTTTATGTTATCAGGTTAGCATCGCATGCATGTCTGAGGTCAGTTCCAAGTATTGCCAACCTAACCGATCGCTGTGCCGCTTTATCTCGAGGAGATGTACTGTGTCGTGAGAGATGAATGTTTGAGATACACTGCTCTAGAGAATAGTTAGTTTCATATTATTCCCCGATTTGGTAACCAAGACAAAACATATATTTTCAAACTAAACTTTTAGGTTGACGTTTTTTTCCCTAGTCAGATTATGGAAAAACTCCAAACATTCTTAAAAATAACATTAATGGGTTGTATAAATATCTAACAGTTCTTACTCATTCTTAAAATGTATTATTGGTTAGATGTGGGTCTACCCTTTCACAGGGATGTATTAACGGCCGGGGACTGGATGTTGTGTTTTATCTAGATTCAAGTTAGGTAGTCAGTCGTGTGCTGATATAACCAGTCAGTTCAGAAAGTGCATGTTAAATATCTCAAATAAGGAAAATCTGGCTCAATCATGTTTTATCTTAAGTATATTTCTACCATATTTAAATTATAGTTAACACTACAAAGATAATCGGAATAGCAGTGGAGGCTCGTGAGTTTGAACACTGGGGGTGTTTCTTGGGGGAACATTAATAAGGGAGGGGGTAGGGGTAGTAGGAGATTTATGGGTGAGCAATAGGAGTCATTTGGAGGGATATATCTAGTACTTTTTTCTTTTTAATTTTTTTTAAACTCAACCTCTAATAAAACTTTTTAATTTTTAAGACTTATTAGAAAATAGGTCATTTAACGCAATATTCAATGAAAATTAATATTTTCAAGAGAGTGGTGATGTGGCCAGAAATAAAATTCTCCTTTGGTGTGTTTATACACTATATAGCTTAAAAAATTACTGATTTTTTTTGTATTTGTGGATTGTAATAATCTTACTGTAATGGAAATACATTAATGCTGACAAACAAAACTTTCTTATCTATAAAATTATATAAAGTTAACAGATAATTAAAAATATCATAAACATATCAATATGCGGTAAATAAACACAGAATTATACTAATTAAAGAGGTATAATAAATATTAGAAAGTAAATTAAATGCAAGATATGTCAATCTCAATTTAGAGGAGTTTATAATTGAATAAAATTATTTGAATATCAAATTAATACTAGTTTAATTTAAATGTTTATAGTGTAACTTAATAAAGAATATTAATTGTTAATAAATAAAACACATTCTTCTTTTAGTATTCATTTCTTAACTCTTTAGATAAACAGTTAAACAAGCATTAATACAGAATCCGGGGTTCAATCCTCGGTCCCGGCACAGATTTATCTGATTGCCAAACCCTTCCTTCACCTCTGACAAGATGTGTATTAATCACAACTTGTGAATGTGAGGAAAGCCAGGCCTCTACCGTGGTTCGGATTCCACGTTAAACTGTAGGTCCTCCATTTCATCTCACAATCACCCTACCATTACACATTAGCGTAAGTGCGTATAACCCGAACGGGTAGTAAGACGCGGTGCTAGTAATAATAATAATAATAATAATAATAATAATAATATTATTAATAATAATAATAATACAGAATTAGATTAAAACAAAAATATTTGTCACACAATTCAGTTCCAAATTAGACCTTGGCTGTCGAAAGTATCTGCAATGCTTGCAGCTCCAATGCTACGTTACCTCTCGGGTATTTCCCCTACTTCCCACTTCTACACTTCATCACTATAAAAAGGATTCAGAGAGAATTGCAGCACCTGACGCCTAGCCATTAGCCAGTAGCCAGTAGATAGTAGCCAGTAGACAATAGTCTCATAAAAACCTTCCTTCAAAGCAGCACGATTACTGTCCGTAAAAATTACAAAATCTGAAATATGTTGAAATTAATTTTAATCTTCAGAGTTGTGTTATTGTTGACTGTACTAAATTAATATAAAAAGTGTATATAGTTATTGGGGTGCTGCAGCTCAGCAGCTCTCATGTATGAGCCGAGCTGTCACTGCGGAATATACATCCTGTATTACAAGACGAGACAAGATACAACTATTTAGATAGAAATTATTTAATTCGAACACTATTAAACAACGTGTAGATATAACAATATTTTCTTTTCTTGAACTATGTTGTAATCATAGATTGATTAACTTTCCTGAATTACTGTTAAAAACCAGATGTTAGTAAATTGTAATGATCGGGATTCTTATATTTACTGAATTGATAGATTTTACTCCTGTTTAAATAATTATATATTTTAATTTACATTAAAACCTTGGTTATCCAAAATAAATGTGCTGGACCTGATTTTGAAAAACAAAATGTTTTGATAATTTGTGGTTTCGAGAATTGGTGGTAAAAATAAATCTTTATTTAGAAACACGCTGGGCCTGCTGAGCTGTCTCAGACGTGTTGACAAGCTGCAGAGAAAAGTTGGGCTAAGAAAGTTCTAGTGTTAGTGTTCTGGTCACATGTAGCTGAGTGACACGAAGAGCCAAACACAGGAAGGTCAGTGTAGACCTAGATATTTTCTAGAGCTCGATAATAAACTGCATAGTGTAACGTGTTGAATCTTCATCGATGGAAACGGCCCAATTCTCGAGATTCACCCTCCGGCAAATAAGAGCCCAAAAGATACGACCAAAGCCAACTATATTTGAGATGGTTGAATTAAGGCGAAGGATTCATGGACACATCTTATCGGTCATTTCTAGGTTGACACTGTGAAATAATATAATTATGGGAAAATTGAGTCCCACCTGCTACACCTTTCTAGCTAAATAATAATGACTACAAACACAACAAAAACAATGGCGTTTCGGTTAAGTGAAGTTTAGTTATCCGAAGTTCTACTCTATTTCCTTAAGGCTTAGACGAGTCATACATTCCACAGGTGTAGTCAAGTTTAACCTTACCAAGGCATCCTAACCGGGGGTCGAGCAGGTAAGTTGATGGTCTAGCAGTGCACTCGCTGGTCACTCATTTATAAAGTTCATTCTCACGCTCATTTATTGCGCTTAATTCAAAACTACACTTCACACCTTAAACTACTATTTTAAGTTATTAATAAATTACATATTAAATATGCCGGTTAACAAAGGTAGCTCACGTTTTGTGAATACTCATTTGAGTATTTTTACCTCAAGCCAAAAATGATATCAAGACATTTTAATTAAATTTAAAGACATAATAACTTTGTAGTATTCATATGATTATAGAATGAAATTAAAAGGTACAGAAATCTAATTATTGTTGAAGTGATTTATAAAGTACAAACCTAAAAATAAGAACTCAGTTTCGATGACTAAGCCACAGACTTTAGATTAATAAGCCAGTGTTGTCTTGAAATAAGACAATAGTATTTAATCGAGTTAAACACTTGTAGCCAGATCATTAAAGGAGAATTGATTAAATTGAAGTATCCCCACGGAGGATAGGTGAGCCTCAGTAAATTGTGTGGTTATCCGCAGATAGGGACAAATTACATTATAGTTGATTGCATTTGTGGACAAGCTTTTGCTTGAACGATGCTTTGGGAAAAGGCCTACTTACATCATTTAACGACACAATTCTTCTATAGTTACAGAGTATCATAAACATAGTTGGGTCATTTTAAAATTTAGCTTGTTTTGTTTATAGCTATTCTCACAAATTAATGTTATATTAACATTTGATTTATTTGAGTTTTATTAATCATATAGTATTTCACAAACTGTTATGTAATTCACGTGGTCTTATTGGTTCCCTTCTACCTTCTATTCTGGCTTCTATAGAATCATTCGATAAACCAATACTTCTCAAAATGTGATACTTACAGTTGGCCTTTCTTTTTATAACCACCTGAGGAATTGTTCTCTTTTCATTTACTCTTCTTAGAGCTATAATTTTATACCATTTAATTAAATAAATAAGCTTGCATTAGAAATGAGTTTTAATTCAATATCTCTGCTGGCTACCATATAGTAAAGTCTCACGTGTATTTGTATAAAAGATTATTGAGGGAGGGGGAAATTAATTTGAAGTTTTGTAGATTATGTTGGCCGACAAAACCAGCATTTGGACTTCATCATACCATCAAGGATAGCTAAAAATAACTGAGTGTTTGACGCTGAATTGAAATTCTTGTGTTCACATCACGACTGGGTTGATTATGTATATTTGTCAATATTCCTTCCTTACAAATAAGTGTAAGTATATGGGTAGTAAAACTTATTGATTTTAAATATAAATATGCACATTATTAACGCCTTAAACTATATTTCGGAAAGAGGTAGCTTAGATCAAGTGAAATTATATCTGTGTGAAGAAAGGAAAGGAAAATTAAATTTGGGGTAGTTATAGTCCCCCTCAATTCACTTGCTCCAGACTCGAACCTAGTTCTCCCCGTACTCGGTAATCCAGTCCGATCGCAAAAACAACGGATTAGACTAGTGAGTGTAAACTGAATATTTCGTGCCTTGATAAAAGGCAATCCCTTAGTAAAATTAACTTCAGTAATATTTTTTCACCAGACTGTCTTATTACCAATCCTTGCTATCCTCATTTACTTCAAAAATTTAAAAATAAGAAAGGTGGAATGCATAGGAAATGTACCTGCATTTGAAATTATAGAGAATGGAAAACCATTTAGGAAAAAACCTTTCAGTTTTATAATTTAGTTTGTGTGCAGCCCAATTAAATACGCCTATCTTGCAGCAATAGAACTACATAAAATACAGATTAAGTAGGACTATTTGATTGTTAGGTTGATTAAACAAGAATACTATTTATAGTGTCAACTCAAAACTCTGCCTTAAGTATCCAAGAACTACAGCTCCGTTATGGCAAGATTGTTTTACAAAATGTAACTTTTTAAAGCCTAGCTTTCAACTTTATGATCCAAGATATGTTTTTCACTGACATAACATCAATACCTTGGTTTACTTTAAGAATGAATATTTGGAGCACATTTTAAAATACACAAATATTTTTGACGTGAATACGTCTTTAAATTTACTACCATACGGGGGCAATCCAAAGAACTTAATGATAACAAAATCGGGGGATACAGTTTGGTGTTGTAGTTTCGAATCTTTCCTCTACATCCAAAATTAAATTATTTCACTGGATAGCTAAGGGTTCAAAGAATTCATTACGATAACGAGAACAGTGACGCATCGCGCGTGGTGGAGGGGGAAGCGCCGCCATTTTGAGGTTATTTTGCTGCGTATCAAGATTTGCAATTAGTATAACTTTTGACTCGGAGAAGCCACAATGTTCGTTTAAGTTTTAATCGTCAGCTGTCGTCAATCTATCGATTGTATATAAAACATTAGTAAAGTTATATTGTAACACAATAATTATTTGTTTCCTTGCTTTTATCCTAAATACATAAATAAAAATATTTTATTTAAAAAATATAACCCGTTACATAAACGTATTCACGTACAACACACGGCCGTGTCCATGACACAGCCACACCCCATTTTTTTGCAGTCAACATTGATAGCATTTTACTATATTATAAGTGTTACACTATTGGTATTTATAATATATATCAAGAGTTACATCCTCAGAATACATGAACTAACGTATGCATATGTGAAAACACAGCCAATTTTATAGTTCTCAGATAAATCTTCTGATGAAAATTGGGATTTAGTTTCGTCCTAAAATCTTGGGTAGTTTGGGTTTTTACGACAACAAGATTAGTTTTCATATTCACCTAATTTATTTGAGGAATTTAGGGTTTACTTTCTGAACCGACTGATTATATCAGCACACGACTTATAAACTAACTTAAATCTAGAACAGACACAACACATAACCCCCAGCCGTTAGTTTATCACTGTGAAGGGGGAAACTAACGGTTCATCAATGATACATTTTTCGGTCATTCCAGTAATTTATACCGGGACCCTTAGCTCAGAGGACAGACACACTACCAACTGAGATAGTGTGTCGGCCACGAGTATGTTAAGCCATCGTGTTTGAAATCCAACCAATACATCACCTTCACACCAAACTAATCGAGATTGACATCCTTGTCCACGTGTCCACCGATGGGGGCTACGTCAGTAGCTCTACTACTGTTATGTTAACCTCTCCGTGGTGTGTTTATTGGACATAGTCTGTTTTCAACCCCAACTCAGACGCCACAGTTTGCTGCATATTTTATTGGAGGCCGTGAAAAGCTGTGCGGTAAAGGTTTTACTACGGTGATCGGGCGTCTTTTCTTATCGGAGGGAACGTTCCTTCTATTAGTGGCTTCACAAGATGGCGAAGTAGACTAGAGGTGAAAATTATTGACTTGATCTATTTACTCCAGACTTCAGATAAATCCTAGTGGTTCAAAAAGGGATAGAGAGTTGGAAAATAAAAAGATTGCTCACGATAAAAATCGGTTTTTTTTCTTAAGGGCAGAGTTTTTTTATAATTGCTTTACTTCACTCTGGTAATAATTTCTCTAATATTGGGAAGTAGCGAGGTCAAGAAAGGTACAGTCACTTTAGAAACAAGTAGTTTTTTGATGATGACATACCTGTTCTTTCTAATAGCTAGGCTATATTAAATATGTTTAGTATTATTATAGCTTAATTCTTTTAAACGTATTCATTGTATCTTCTAGGTACTATATATACAGAGTGAGTCACGTAGAACTATCGCGCAAGGTATCGGTGCCAAACTCACCTTGTGAGGGAACTCAAGGTACAAGATAGCAGCGCCCAATGCACCTTGTGAGGGAACTCAAGGTACAAGATAGCAGTGCCAAACCCACCACGGGTTGGAGGAGGGTAGCCAGTACCACACACACTTTGAGAGTAGCCTGTTGTCAAAATTCCGTGTATAAGAACACAAATGAACTAACTTCATTGCACATTTCTAACCTGGCTGAGATGTCAATGGCTTCCATGTTGTTATTAGTCCTGGGAGCTGTACAAGTTGTATCTCGACAGTAAGTTAGAGATGCACTATAGGACTCCCCCGCTCCATTAAGACTAAGACTAGGTCTGTTCTAAACCCTTGCACACTCCCATTAGCAGGACGGGGAGAGGGGTTAGAGAACAGTGGAGAAAGGAAGGATGGATGGTGCGCCATAAAACTGAAGAAACGGATGTTGGCGGATGGGACGAAATCTCTGTTGTTCCCTCCTGACTCTTCCCCCTCACACTCTTATTACAACCGTGCATTACCCCTCGTTTGCTCGGAATTCAGGGGGTGTTCCACACTGAATCAATGTGGAGGTAGGGTTGGCTTTACGGTTACAGTTCCTGACCCTTACTTGAACTGATGAGGATATAACCCTGGTCCCTGGTTGTACATTGTTCCTGACCCTTACTTGAACTGATGAGGATATAGCCCTGGTCCCTGGTTGTACATTGTTCCTGAACCCTTACTTGAACTAATGTGGATATAGCCCTAGTCCCTGGTTGTACATTGTTCCTGACCCTTACTTGAACTAATGAGGATATAGCCCTGGTCCCTTATTGTACATTTCCCTGACCCTTACTTGAACTAATGTGGATATAGCCCTGGTCCCTTATTGTACATGGTCCCTGACCCTTACTTGAACTGATGAGGATATAGCCCTGGTCCCTGGTTGTACATTGTTCCTGACCCTTACTTGAACTAATGTGGAATATAGCCCTGGTCCCTGGTTGTACATTGTTCCTGAACCTTACTTGAACTGATGAGGATATAGCCCTGGTCCCTGGTTGTACATTGTTCCTGACCCTTACTTGAACTAATGAGGATATAGCCCTGGTCCCCGGTTGTACATTGTTCCTGACCCTTACTTGAACTGATGAGGATATAGCCCTGGTTGTACATTGTTCCTGACCCTTACTTGAACTAATGAGGATATAGCCCTGGTTCCTGGTTGTACATTGTTCCTGACCCTTATTTGAACTGATGAGGATATAGCCCTGGTCCCTGGTTGTACATTGTTCCTGACCCTTACTTGAACTGATGAGGATATAGCCCTGGTCCCTGGTTGTACATATGTTCCTCCACCATTCTATCTTGTTTATAGATGCAACTAGGTATTTTAACTTATTTTATGTTTTCTAAACATAATTAAATTCCTCATTTTATAAACGTTTGAGTCATCCTTTATTATTGTTGATGTTTTGTAACTAAGTGGCAATAATTTATCAAGAAATTAATTAATCATTAAATCTAATGTTTGTTAAATAATTAGTGATATTCATTATCTAACTAGCAACACTCCGGCTCTATAAATATTACATAGTCATCGGGTATTAAATCTGATGTTTGTAATATACACATATTCCTGGCTTAGACATTTAGAATGTTCCTCCGAGGCTGTACACAATAGAAGTTATTTTAAATGATTTAAACACTGAAGAGCAATACTGAGAATTAGTTTCAATTCCTCTACCAGATCCGTAATGATGCTATAAAAATATAGCTGTTATTCCTGGGGGGAGGGTGGTGAAGGATTTAAACTAAGATTAATTCAAGTTTTTTGTTCATTATTATTGATAACAGAAAAGGGATTAACAATGCCTCACACCCCTCTGGTAGCATAGTAAAACAAGTTTTACGACGTAAAAATGTTTTAATCTTTTATCGGAGCCCAAAAATTCCGCCTTCTTTGTGAGACCCTTTGTTTTAAAATATAGCTCCCACCCCCTTAAGAAGTAGATCTTTCTTTTCCTCCTCGTCTCGGCTCACACTGGTAGAAGTAGTGGACGACTTGGGAGCCAGATGGGAACAAAAATAAAAATAAGTCGGACTCTGAAGCGAGGACAGAATAAACGAACGAAACGGCTTAAATAGTATCTTCTAAACAAAGACAAAAAAGGGGGGAATAGGAAGTTAAGAAAGAGAGCGAGAAAATTGTAGGAATTGAGGAGAGTGATCTTTCTTTAGGAGGGACGAATTGTATTGGAAGATTCTTTGTTCATTTTGTGAAGGTGGATTCTGTTCTCATATCACCGGACCATTGGAAGAATTCACCCCTAAGTCAATTTATCATCAGAGGTCTCCCAACAGAGAGTTGTGTTCTCTAACGAACCACATTAAGGCAAGGTAACCACTCGTCTGGAGTTTCAGGGACAGTCCCAAAAATAAAGCCTTTGTCCCGACCTCAAATTGGACCATATTTTGTTTAAAATAAATAAGTGCAATTTGAAATTAATGTAGATGAAATAAACAGGTTTTAATAAAATCGGTTTATAAAAGGTTTTAATATAAAATCTGTGAATACTTCACATCATTATGACAAACTAAGAATATTTTTCACTTATTATGACTTTCCATGTTAATTTTGTTTTTAAGTGTGCAAGATTAATTGTACCATTTCTGATTACTTTCATTATAACTTAGTCAAAAACAACATTCCTTAGACGTAGCTCACAGCACTGTCCAATCACACGAACTTATATAGAGAGTGTATTATATTACAGTTGAATAGTAGCTTCCTTCTACGGTTCCTACAAACTGTTTAAGAGTCATTGTCACCGGAGAAAAGGTTTTTATACTGATAATAAGTATTCACTATGTGAATTTACGAATTGAAATAATACATTTTAAAAACCACTAAAACAAGCTTCAATTTTTCTTATGATTGTCTACATTGATCATAATAAGAACATATTTTGTTAGATGAAGGCTGGATATATGTTTCTAACAATTTATCTGAAGCACATATTGCAACATTTTGCGTGAAACATAATTGATGAAATGAGCGAATTCAACTCTTTCATTCTATTTTCTAACCCTACAAAACTTACAAAGTGTAAGGTTTTAATCACAATATAACCTCATTAATTCGGACGATATTAGGCCAGCCTTGCCTTAATACGGACACCCCTTTTCTCAAAATAATCCATTTAATGAAGTCCAATGAAAGAACTTGGTTATCGATTTAATTATTAGTGCAATAAATGTGTGCTAAAATAAAACAACAGAAGTGTCATCTTTCAAACCTGTTTTTATTCGGAACTTTCGTTAGTTCGGACAACTTTAAACCAATTAGTCCGTATTAATGAGGCTCTACTGTATATAAGGATATATTGAAACCTCTCCACTTCATTTTGTCATGAGACATTTTTTAAAAGAATAAATTGAATTATTTAATAACGTGGTATTTTTGAAGGTGTTCAACGTGTGTAAGAACTTGTCCAGACGGACCCAATGAGTCACTCACCTGTGACGTGGTGGGAACAAAATATAGGGACATGGAGACTGTTAAATTACACGTCGAACATTACCGCTTGAATTAATAACCACACTTAAAATCAAATATTTAGCTAAAAGAAACAATAATTCGCACCAAGACAAAATGAGTTATCGGCAAACCTTGTTGGTTTTAGTCATTGGCAAGAGTAGTATTTATAAAATGCAAACAATTAAAATGGTGTGCATTATTATTAATTCGACAGTTTTACATCCAACCCAATACGACCACTTTCAATCTGGCACTTTTTTAAAGGTCACCATCGTGCTTAGGTGTGCCAAATTAGTGTGAAATAATGTGTCACATAATAATCAACTTACTCAAAGTTTTAAATTTGAAAATTGGACGCCATTTAAAAAAATAAAAAAGACCTCTTTTTAATTGGACATTTTTTAAGGTCATCACCGTTTTCAGCCCTATAACATCCGTTGGAAATGATGTCTTACTAAAAATGTAGCCAACATAAAAATTATAAAACCGTCAGAAGCTATTTTTTCGAAATGGCTGCCATTTTGAATCCTAAGGGAGACTTCTTTGGGGTCCCCTTCCAAAATGGATCCCTGAGGTCTAATGTATATGCCTGCACAGCGGCTTGCTTGCATAACAAAGTGGAGTATTGTTTTAGTATTAGTCCCCTACCACATTGACTATTTCACATCAGATTTTATTGTATAAGTCTTATAGATATAACATTGAACGAAACAATCCTAGATACTTAAATATTT
The DNA here is from genome assembly GCA_902155825.1 of Timema genevievae. NCBI lineage: Eukaryota > Metazoa > Arthropoda > Insecta > Phasmatodea > Timematidae > Timema > Timema genevievae. Next base: position 328,919 of record CABFWO010000325.1, read on the forward strand.
CTAAAATTAGTCTTATAGTGTCACAAACTCACTTTTTGACTCTTTCAGAAGATTTGTACAATGAATTTGTTTTAGTAATCAGCAACTTCGTTTATTTGATTTATTCACTAAAATGCCAGTAGGAATCTTTCCACCACTACATACATTTAAAAAGTTAGTGAAAGTGTCTATCTATAAATAATAGGAAACAGGTCATAGTTTATTTTATATTGCCAGTAAATGCAGTCGAGGTGAAATAGTAGAGTGAATGTTTATATTTGTCAGCGGAAGAGGGGAAGTGCCATCAGCTGATAGCAAAGAGACTTTTCAAGGTGAACCTATAACTCTATTCCCTTTCTTTCCAATTCAAATATTGGTGTCTAAATGAGATAGTGTTTATCATGCGTCAACTTATGATGCAACTCACTTCACGAAATAGCTTCATATTTCCCAAGAATACAAAGTATTCAAATGGCTTAGTATAGGCTGTCCATTGAACCAATGGTCTCTAGGTGAATGAACAAAGGCTACTTTTGCCACAAAGTGCGTCTCCCATCTAAAGGTGTCACGCAACATGAATAATGACTTCCTTAAAAATGAAAGAGGTAGCTGAATATGGGACTTTGTCAAGAATTTTAAAATTGAGACTATGATTTTAGATTTTGTGTGTGTGACTTCATACAATACATTTTTACAATAATGATGTGTTTTATAAAAGTTCTTACTGTAGACATTATTGATTAATCCACCTATTTATTATGAGTTAAAAAAGAAATATTACAAAATAAAAACAGATTATTTAAAGTTTGGCGACTTTTTAGTATATATATATATATATATATATATATATATATATATATATATATATATAAATATATATATATATATATATATATACTAAAAAGTCGCCAAACTTTAAATAATCTGTTTTTATTTTGTAATATATAATGTTTTATGTAAACTCCATTTAACCGGAAGGTTAGCAGTCTTGCGTTGATGGATTACACTATGACGATATCTTACTAGCTATACCATCTGATAAAGTCAGTTTACCACTGTAGCCCCACCTTGACAATATCAGCTTGGCTATATCTTATAATCTGGACCATAGTGGAAACCGTCAAAGTAAGATTGCATTCTTATTGGGTAAACGTATTGTACAGCCATGTTTTAAACTATGTATTTCTATGTTGGGGTATTTTTATAGTTTCTGAAGGTAGAAGTTATAGTCGAATTAAAATTACACTGCTTGAGGGTGATGTTACAAATGTGTTTACAATGCTTTGTTTTGTCTTGGATTTTAAACACAGATAATACAGGTTAGAATCATCCTATGGTTATCGTTTGGGCCATAGATAGATCAACGTTCATTAAAGGTACAAACAAGCGCTGATTGATAAATATGGGGTCACATCGAACATTAATTGTTGGGTTAGTAATAGCTTTGTTTATTCACTGAAGTTATTTTGTACCTTGATTTATAGAACCTCATATCCTAATCAAGAACATACAGTTATATATTATCTTATGCCAATGCATGTTTTGAATAGGCATTTATATTGATTAATATTTTTACTATAGTATATATTTATTTCAAACATAAAGATATTAGTTGACCAATGTTAAGTTTATAAAACATGTTTAAAACATTTTAAGTTTCACTTATTATCAACTATCACTAATTTTAATTTCAGAATCTAGCATTTTAAATAATATATAATACTGCACCCACTGCAGTGACCACCATAAACCTATAAACTGGAAACTAAACTAACATTTTGGTTTAATGGAGTGGCTGAGGGCTATGCGTGTAGGTTTAACTACAATAAAGTAGGACTAGCGTAATTGATTGCCAGACAAGAGTGAGGTGTGAAATATTAAACAGCGTTAACAAAGAACAGTGTAACCAGTCATAATTATGTACAGTTCAATAACGGCAATGACAAGAATATGAGTTGTTTGGGGGTGGGAGGGGGATGACCCAAACTCAAACGATTTGCAGTCTGCAAACAATTGCAACACGCGCTTATAGATCCTTTTATTACTACACCCCACCCTCGTACCCCCTTTTCCACGCTTATTTCATGAACCACCCTCTATACTCTAGAGCCTCACTGATAAAGAGAATGAGACTCACCCCTCACAGTTAACCCCCTCTCCCCTCCTAGAAGGCAGTCCGTTTCTGCTCGCATCAGCTGGAAAATTGGCTCAGATATTACCATGACAGCTGCATATTTATTTACTCCAACTACAATCTTTCTCTTTTCTTCTCTTTACATAGCGGCACCAGATTGTGTTAGAAAAATGTTTTAAAGGCGATGGTGGCGTGTTTGTAAATAGAAATATCCTTCAATAATAAAATACACTTTCATTCTATCAGTTTAATAAACAAATATACACTGTTTCTTTATGTTCCACTTCTTAATAATAGTTTTTAATCGGTACATTTAACTACACTAATTTAGTAAGGATAAGAAAATTATAATTTAGAAGAATTATTCGTGGTTTTTCACGCAAGGAGCGTGGGGAATACATTCAGTGAAACCTCCCTCAGTATGTCCGACTGTGATTTGAACCCCAACCTTCCCGCCATGATAAGACCAGGCTAGAAATTTTGAAACAAGTTGGGTTTAGTTAAAGTTATACTTTATTTCGTGACTGGCGTCTTTTTGCTCGTCTGGGCTATCTACTTTTCTAAACTAATGAGAAAAGAGCTATGAAATGTCCTTATGAATGGGTATAAAACAAATAAATTCACTCATAGGTAAGTGGAGACAAGACCTCATTATCAACATCAAACAAAATTTTATAAATTTTATTATAGCTTAGAAAAATATTTTCAAAAATGGGTTTTTACCAAACTGCCCTTAAGTGATTATTACTAAGAAAAACATAATATCTTTATAATCACAATAACGCTATTCATACATATATTATTTTAACAACATTTTTCAAACAACAATTTTTAAATTTATAAATTAAAAAAATTAGTTATTTGAAATTTTCCCTTAGTGCATTTATGTTTTTATGAATAATAATAAATATATTTTTTATCACCCTATCCTAGTTCCTGTCCAGGCTTTGCGCATTATTTTAATTACTCTAATGGGGTTAAGGATGAGAAACGAAGCTATTAATAGGTAATATAACAGCTTTTGCATGGAAGGAGAGTGGGAAACCAATTAGAATAAACCACTCTCAGTAGACCCAACCGTGATTCAAACTCCGGTCATCCTGTCCTCAGCAGGCAAGTCTAAAATGAGATGGACGCCTTAAACCATTAGGCTATTGAAGTGGGAAATATATTCTTACTTTTTATGAAAAATAATTTAAAAATACATGCTTAGCCCTTTTCTAAGAAAAAACAATTTTCTCTAATTTGTTATAAGTAAACCACCTTTAATCTATTTTTTTAAATATTATTTTCACGTTAACTAGTCCCTAGAAAACAATTTCGAGCAAAGTTGATAGAATTAATTTTTAAAATGTTATCAAATCAGTCACCAGCAAACCATTATTAAATCATTTTTTAAGATAGAAAATACATAAAAGTATTTATATTGTACAAAAATACCAGCTACGCATTTTGAGTCAATTATTTATTTAAAATACCTCAACATTTTTAACAAATTAGTCATTTTTTTTAAACTACCTTAAATGAACATTTTTTCCCCGTAAAAATATATTAATCTTGTCAAACACTCCCCATATTTACATTTAAATGTTTTAAATAAAATTTCCAGAGGGGTTTTTTATAATTTAAAATGTTCAAGTCTCTCGTCATTGCCCTACCATTAGTTTAAAAATGAGGGTCAGAATATAAAATAAAAACATAAACCAAATCCTTCAAACGTTTTTAAATCTTGGCCCATGCCACAGATACAAACAAAACCAAACAAATAGAGACAATTAAAATAATTTTTTTTAGGTTTGGGTTCATATAAAACTAAAATATTCATAATAAAATTATCTCCTAAACAAAAATTTACGATTACTTTATTTACTTTTTATTTATTTGAGAAATTAAAATTAATTAAAACTGAATATAAAAATATGTATATTTTAATATAAGTTGTCCCAAATATTCGTATCCTTTGATGTCTGATTCGTAATAAACCAAATTTAATTGACACTATCGTTATGCCCAACACACCCAGCAAACAATATGACCTCGCAAAGAATAATTAATCTTTGTCTCTGTAACAATTATTTGTCATCATAAAGTTTCATTACCACGTCCAAGCTAATGAGTTCTGTCCATTTCCTTTCCCGTTCCTTCTCGTGTGTTGTCTGGAACAATCTCTCTCTTTCTCTCCTCCTTCTCGTGCGTTGTCTGGAACTCTATCTCTCTCTCACTCCTCTTGAATTTAACATGGCGTGCAAATGAGTTTTTTCTTCGTTTCCCTTTCATTTTCACGATACAAGTTATATATACAGACACGCACGCACGGTCGCTAGCTATCCTCCTAATGAATGTTTGTGCCACTCACGCGCATGCGCAATATACGTTTATTATTAACAAAGCGACCCGCTACATCGCCCTTTTTTTTTATTATGAGGCTCAAACGCTAATTAACAATTTTAAAAAATACAAAGACATTTTTGGCTCATTTGAATTAAGTTTGTTGTAGTGTTGAATAACTTGTTAATTTTATGTTAAACAATTAAATTAATTAGGAATTATTAGTTAGTCATATAAAGCTTTAATATTAATGTTTCATGTATTATATCCGAAATGAAAGATTATTGGAGACAAATTGTAGAGTGAATATGATTTTGGTTTTTAGTAAGCTTTTTTCTCTGACGTTCTGATTATATTTTTTTCAGGTTTTTTTTGGCCTTGGTTTTTTTGTATATGTTACGGGCAAATCCAGAATTTAGGTCAGATCGCGATCTGTCCGGTAAAATCGCGATTTGGGTAAATCACGATTCAACCAACAATGTAAAGAATAATCAAAATAAAAAATATTGACAAAACATTACAATTTAATTAAATTAAATTGCAGACCATAAAAAAAATTAAGAAACTACTGAATTAAATGTGTCTTCTGTAAGAAATTTGTTCAACCTAGTAAATTAAAATAAATGAAGTAAAATAATTATAATTATGTAATAGAGCTAAAAAATTACAAATGATAAAAATGTTTAATGACAAACATAAAAAATAAATTATGAAAACATATAGATAGAATCACAGTTCATTCGTTGGTGCATGGAAGAGAAGAATAACATTTTGAATTGCATTTCATGCCGTTTGCGTTACATTTATTTTTTTTTTTTTTGACATTTCTGATTACAAGAACAGAGACCGTACCCCTGCCAACCAGTAAGTGATTATCTTCTGATTACAAGAACAGTGACACATAATAACCTTAATCAATCACGTCTAAAACCAGCCCCAGATTATTCTTTACCTTTTCGTAATCACTGACTCATTCTTATACAAGACATAAATAGAAACATGTGACGAACATTTTTGATGCTGACATGTTCAGAGTGAACTAAAAGCAGGTACGTAAAGTTTAGGTACGTATGAGGTATATTTTCATGGTTAATATTACCCTTGGGACTGAATAAAGTAAGAAATAAGTCTGTCCATAAAATATAAAAACATGTTAATAGTGTTTTATAAAAATATATTAATAGCGTAATTTCTTTGTGAATAAAGATAGTGCGTAATATAATATTATAGTCCCACAATAATAATAATAATATATTATAATAAACCCATCCCTGATAACCGCGTGCAGAAATAAGTTATTCGTGATTTTCCCAGTGTTAAATGGTCACATCACGATTTATCTGGCCACATATCGATATGCAACGGTAAATCGGGCTTTGCCCGAACCTGGTAGGCACATCGAGATTTGCCCGGGCAAATCGAGATCGGCCCTATTTCAGCTTTTGCCCGTAACATATACATGCATGGCATCTCATTACCCAACAATGCTATCTGCTTACCTAGACTTTTTGGTGAAGAGAAGAGAAATATAACAATCCCTGAGCAATGCACATGCAATTATGTGAATAACCAATTTTATGAAGAAAAAACACCTCTGAACACCCTCTTGGGTTCATACCCTTACCTCCTTTTCACCAGAAGATCGAACCAGGTGCCTTAGTCTGCATGTCCCTCAGTGTGGGTAGATATTACTTAACGCATCAATACAAATTACTGTATAAAAATATTAAAAATACACATAATAAACCAAAACACACTTGTTGGTTTATGAATTTATTTTTGTAGCTTATAGGATTATAAAAAATATTAATTTTAATGTTGAATATTTACTATCAGCTAAAATGTACAATGAATGTAATGTGCAGTACCTTCATAAAAAGGTTTATAGAAAGAACAAGGTATTAGCACAGGTAATTTACTAAAAGTCACATCTGTGAGCACACATTCTAAACGTCAGACACGTATAGTCATGTTTGCGGTGGTGGAAAGGTTGCGTTTGAAAGCTGGTTGAATCCTTGGGCTGGATAAAGGTTAGTGGTGTTTTTATAAGTGTTTTCACACCACCTCTCCATACAATTGGTGATACATATTCTATAAATTCTGCCATACTCATCTCTACCCTAATAACAAATATATAATTCGTAATGCCTCTACTGGTAGAATGTCGTGGTGCAAAATAAAGTATTTTTGATCAAAAAGAAATAAAAGATATTTCTTAACAGACTATATTAGATAAAAAAAGACAACCGAACAGAAAATGAAAGGAAAACGTCTTAGGGTGCAGATTCTTTTCTTACCCATGATACTTCTTATACTTTTCGCTTTTCTTGGCGTGGGAGTCCGACAACCTCTTTGGATGAGTATGGCTAGACAGACAGACAGACGCGGGAGAAGTCTTTTATGCGATGAAGAGTTCATGGAGTGCCAAGATTGTGAGTGTGTGTGTGTGTGGGGGGGGG
>CABFWO010000325.1:342144-366184 GCA_902155825.1 Timema genevievae
GGGGGGGGGTTTACCATCCCCTCAATACATTAATTTTACAGGATAGGTTATTTTTAATTACTTTCTCATTTTTCTTCCTGAAAACTAACAAGCTGCTAGCAAGTTAATAAAATGGTGCTGACAAGATGGAGGCTATTAATCTCACTGTTGTTACCTGAATACAAACCAAGATACTTTCCTACCTTAATATTGAAGCTCGTCCATCAAATATATGTTCCCATCACGTCTCACTGCCAGACCGGGTTATACGCTTATCTTCTCTAATCAACGCTAATGGGTTAGGAGTTGGGAAGGTTGAATTTAGAGGAAGTGAACCTGCATTCGTATGAAGGGAGAATGGAAAACTATTTAGGAAAAACTGCCCTCAGTACACCCGAGCGAGATTCAAACCTCGATCATCCCACTCTCGGCAGTCTAGCTCAACACTAAACTAACGCACTAGCTAACTAAGCCACCAAGGCGGGTACTTTTATCTTTAATGTGGTAGGGACGAGGAAGATGGTATTCAGTCAAGCCAAACATATTTGCCTGGAGGGAGAGTGGGAAAAAATTGAGGAAATAAATATTATAATTAGATCATACCAGACTAGCTAAGCCTGGAAATACCACGTGTTGATCAATGAGGGTTTGAGCTAGTTTATAAAAAATGAATATACAATAAATGAGCTAAAACACATTCTCATAGTCTATACATCCCTCGATAAAGTACTTTCTGGGATCTACAACATTATATCATATATATCATATCATATGTTTTAATTAAACAGAGTACACACGCATTTGAAATATAATAACTTGGAAATAAATATTGAAATAAATTTTTATTAGTATCCTGAAAAAAAAAACTCTTATTATTAATTTAAGTGAAAGTGAAAAATTTAGGTGTGATCTCCTGTCTCACTAAGATGTAGTCTTTTCAAATTAAAATGAGCTTCCAAATATGTTCCTGAACACTCAAAATACTATTTTTATTTAACATAAATCTTAACACCTTCGGTAATATGATGGCGAGGGGGTTCTGCCTAAGGTAACTAGGGTTGAACTTTCCAACAGAAGATGTCAAGAAATCCAGCAATTTAAAGTGTTTTAAAACATAATTGGATTGTAGTTCTAAAGGAATGTGTAATACTTCAACATAGGATCTTAGGGAGTGATGAGAAACAGAAAATTACTTTATTAATAATACAGTAGAGGATGGAGGATATCTGGTTTGTACCTTTACTTCCCTGGGCTGTTTGCTGTATTATAAATTTTTATGATTACAGCGTGGTTAAAAACATTTCACAGATATTTCAAGGGATCTATGGCCGCCAAGTAGGGCTCATATATGTATAATATTTTAAAAATTATAGTAACCCTACTGGATATATTGGAAATATAGTGTATTTTTAAAACTTTCATGAAGTATTTCGTTCCCTGCTCTACCACTTTTCATCTACTTCCTTCCTAGAAACTGAGGGATTATATAATTATCTAGTGATATTTAAACTACGTTTATTCTTAATGTTACTTTAAGTTTTGCTTATATTTATACATCTTTATAGGAAACCATATATTGTTTTCCGTGCTCTTAGTAGTTAAATAAAAATTTTGGTGCTGTCTTTATACATAAATATTGTAATTACTATTTTTATTAATTAATATATTACTGCAATTATGTGGGTATTTATCTTGTAAGACTATGATTAATTTTATTTAGTAACAAGCCTCGTTAAAAGTACTATAAATTGTAAAACTTAAATCAAAAACATCTACAGTATTCATTAGATTTAATCATACAAATAATACTAGATTAATTAATAGCTAAATCTCTTGAGATAAAGATGGAAATAATTATTAAAATAAAATGTATCAACATTCATTTGAAGAGATTAAGTAATTTTAAAAGAAATATATATATTGAAAGTTTTGAAATATTTTTATTTAAACTTTAATTTGGGTAGTGTCTAAAAAGTATTTCGTATTTCGTATTTGTGGCAGACTCAAAAGTTTAGTTAGATACTAAATTCAGAGTGCTTCAAAGGAAAATACAACTTTGTGTTAGCAATGCAGATGAGTTTTATTGGGATTAAAATAAGCTTGGATGTATTTGAAGAAAATGTATCCTTAAGAAAATCTTCTTCATTAGGAGCTAGATTAAATATTTCATGCACACTAACTACATTCTAATTATTTTCAGTATTTTTAATGAAAAATATTGGTTTATATTAATTTTGTGAACGTAATCATTCAACCTATAAATTTGTAAAGATGTTTCTTGAGTTTAGCTCACTTTAATACGTACTAACATTTGCACACGACCTCACTCCCATTAAGCACTACATTAACCAATTTGACAAATTCAAATTATAGGAAAGACTGAAACTTATTCTAGAGCAGTGTTTTATGTGGGTACGAAGATTCACAAATAATTGTGTATTCAACCATATTCCCCCCTCCACACCCCTTGGTCATATCAATTGCCCCCTTCTGTCCACACAATACCAGCTAAGACAAATGTTTACTGCTTACACCTGGTTTATTCGACACCGCTTCACTCGCGATAAGATAATGGGATGGTATATAGCTTATCATGGTTCTATCAAAAATAAGGAGTAAAACAGAATAATTCCCGTCTCAATCCAGTTAATACTCTTTGAATTTACTGGCAACAAACTAACAAACAGATAGACAAACATTATAAAAATGAATTATTTTGTATTATTTACATCGTTTATACCACCTAGAAAAAAGGAAAACTTCACAAAGCTCTAATGCGCATACAAAACTCAAGTGTTGTATTACATGTATATTGTACACCCACTATATATTTACTATCTAGGGAAAAAGAGTGAAGTAAATTGAAAAAGGCTTTCTATATTAAGCGTCCTATCCCACCAAACTAAGTTATGCGGTTGATTTAGTATCAACAACAAAACTAAATAAACTTAATTCATAATCAAAAGCATAAAATGTCTTAAAACATAAATAAATGTAAGACTTACAATCAAAAACGCTAACAGTTGAGGCATTGTCACAATGAACCCAAAATAAATGGTTTAAATTCATTATCAAAGAAACAAAACAAAATAAAACTATTTTACAAGCAAAACTATAAAATAACTCAAAATCTATCTAATCTATTAAATAACTATCAATTGTATTGGTTTTATCCTCACTAGTTAGAATTATATATACAAATAGCTCCTTTATTAGTAACTAAAACCTTTCTAGAACAATTAGACGTTTAGTAAAAAAAAAAAAACCTCATCTCAATTGATTCTTAGGAAGTGAAAATATGTATGGTCTTTACGTAATAGTCTATCACTTTACTGCCTTTAATTTCTGTGACATAGAATATTTGTCAAGAGCTTGTAACCTTTCGATAGTAATTCAAAGTAATTTAAAGAATACAACTTTCAAATCTGCTCAAAAGTTATCTAGTTACAAGCGAACTTATCAGTACAGGAACTCCTTTATAAGGATCTGTGAATTCAAAACAACCAACTAGAGCAAAATATTATTTCTCTTTGGATTTACTATTGAAATATATTCTGTAATTTCTCTTTGGATTTGCTACTGAAATGTATTCTTTAATTTCTCTTTGGATTTACCATTGAAATATCTTCTGTAATTTCTCTTTGGATTTAATACTGAAATGTATTCTGTAATTTCTCTTTGGATTTACTATTGCAGTGTATTCTTGAATTTCTATTTGGATTTACTACTGAAATATATTCTGTAATTTCTCTTTGGATTTACTATTGCAGTGTATTCTTAAATTTCTATTTGGATTTACTATTGAAATGTATTCTGTAATTTCTCTTTGGATTTACTATTGCAGTGTATTCTTGAATTTCTCTTTGGATTTACTACTGAAATATATTCTGTAATTTCTCTTTGGATTTACTATTGGAATGTATTCTGTAATTTCTCTTTGGATTTACGATTGAAGCGTATTCTGTAGTTACTCTTTGGATTTACTATTGGAATGTATTCTGTAATTTCTCTTTGGATTTACAATTGAAATGTATTCTGTAATAAATACTCTTTAAATTTGGTGATCAGGGAATACAACAAAATTATTAATTCTATATTAAATAGGAGAATCCACCATTGATCACTTGGTTTATAAAAAATCTTGGAAAAACAATAAATTTACCGTACTGGATTTAGTTCGTAGATAAATAGCCTGAGACATTGCAGGTACAAATATACATTATATAAAAAATCCTGCATCAAACATTTTTTCAATTAATTTCAAAACGTTTTATTTTTAACTAAACAATAGTATATAACTAATAGGAAGTGCGTAGTTAAATAATAATTATGATGGTTACACACACCGACATCTTAAGATGTTTGTAGCAAATACAATACTATGACGATGTGTTTTATAATAAAGACAGAAAATTTCCCTTGTAGCTAAGTGATTTAAATTAATTAATATTTCGTGGAGTTATCCCTAATCAAACACTAGGATGTATATCTAGCGAGTAATTCGTGTAATATGTCACTGACGTCACGCACCTTCTGGAACAGACCCAGCTGATCGGAGTAACCTTGACCCCATGACCCTTGAAACGTGCTTGAACAACCCTCTGGTGTCATGGGAGGAAATAAGAGACTAATTTCTTTAGCACAGCTCTGTATTAAATATCTTATACCTTTGTTAAGTCGCTTTTAAAATAAATATGTTGAATGCTTTAAACGCCGTGAGGTGAAGTAGAGGGCAATAGGTGCAGCATAACTGTCTAGTATATTGCATATTGTACCTAAATTAAGGCGCTTTTCGTATACTCAAAATAAATGTGCTGCATGATTTAAACGCCGTGAGATACAGTAGAGGGCAATAGGTGCAGCATAACTGTCTAGTATATTGCATATTATAGCGGTTTAAGGGGCTATTCAAATATTTAAAATAATGTTCGATTCTTTAAACGCCGTGAGATACAGTAGAGGGCAATAAGTGCAGCATAACTGTCTAATATATTGCATATTGTACTTAAATTAAGGCGCTTTTAGTATACTCAAAATAAATGTATTGCATGCTTTAAACGCCGTGAGGTACAGTATAGGGCAATAGGTGCAGCATAACTGTCTAATATATTGCATATTATAGCGGTTTAAGGGGCTATTCAAATACTTAAAATAATGTTTGATTCTTTAAACGCCGTGAGATACAGTAGAGGGCAATAAGTGCAGCATAACTGTCTAATATATTGCATATTATAGTGGTTTAAGGGGTTATTCAAATACTTAAAATAATGTTTGATTCTTTAAACGCCGTGAGATACAGTAGAAGGCAATAGGTGCAGCATAACTGTCTAATATATTGCATATTATAGTGGTTTAAGGGGTTATTCAAATACTTAAAATAATGTTTGATTTTTTAAATGCCGTGATCTGCAATTGAGGGCAATAAGTGTATCAATGCTGTTTAATAAAATGCGTACTATACCGATATCAATGCGCTATTCAAATACATATAAGTTATTCTTTTAGTGCCTTATGATGATATTTAACACTAATATTTACGAAGCAACCATAGAGTTTGGACACAGAGACAAAGTACCCAAAAAGTACAAAAACAAAACTGAACAGCAATAATAATATGTAATAAAATGTAATTTAATGTTCTAATATTTGTCATTTTGCCTATGTGTCCAGACTTTATGTTCACTCTGTGGTAAGTTTCTTGTATATCATACTAGTACTAAGCTTCTATCAGAAAAACTACTTTGGTTTTCTATAATATCATAAAATATATATTTTTTGTAAAACTACTCATAATATTATTTAATTTTAAATCTGACATTGTTAATCGTTTCTTTTAAATCGTGATATTCATGTTTCATTTGGTGTTTACAAATTTATTTTTAGTTCCTTGTCTCATGTTCTTTGGATTATATTTGCATCATTAACTCCTACGATTGAAGTGTTTTGATATAACAAAACTTAGACTTGGGGTTCGGGCGATAGTGATAGATTTTCTTTGTCATTGCCAAGAGGTAATAGTGCAAATGTCATCTGTGTTTTGGTTTTGCAATTAAAACCATATATTGAATGTTATTTAATATATTTATGCCCATTACTGTTTAATTTACTTTCTCCCAAGTTTAAAGGTAAAATAATAAATGTATTTCAGTTCATTCCCGCACTTCTTGTTTTTATGCCGATATCTCTTGTCTTTATTACTTATCTAACCAACGTACAGCAAATATGTATATATGTAAACTTTACGGTATATATTTATGTATATAATTTATATAAATATATATACATATACGTTTAAGTTTGAAGGTGAGATAAATAGCTCTAATTGAAAGGATTTACTTTAAACATCATTGGAAATAAATAGCAATAAAAATTTAAAAATAATATTTTAGTTAATTTTACCATTCGATACAATATGTGTGGTATTTCGCTTTTTGTGAGCAGTAAGTATTGTTATATATCTCAGTATATGAAAAATTGAAATTCATCCAGTCTTTATAGTTTCCAATTATAAAAACAAACCATTCCACACCATATTTTGTTCTCAATTCTCTAATTTTATTCAATGCATTTACAGCTACGATTTTAGTGATAAAAATACTATTTTATTGAGTTCTATGTCAAATTAGAAAACTTTAGCTACAGCGGATTTAGAATATATTTATTAAACATGTTTTATTTATTTTTTGTGCAAATAATAAGTCGTAAAATATAGTAAACATCAAACACACACGTAAGTGTGCTTTGATTGCTTTTCAAACTTTTAGCACTGTGTCAATTGTAACAATGTTTTCTTGCTTTTTTAAATTTCAAATGCATCATTTCGAGAGGAAATTGTGAAAGCAAAAAATAAGTCCAATATTTTTTATTTAAAAAATCAGTTGATAGCAAAAAAAAAGGTTGATAAAGAATAAAAAAAGGGAAAGAGAATGGAAATTCAAAACGCAAGAGAAATCGATTGCTACGTAATAGACATCCGTTTGCTGATTACTAATTAATTATTGAATACAGCCATTCAAATTCTGAGGGAGAGAAAGAAGAAATGGGTCAGCCATTGCTAGGGAAAATCTCACTACCAGTTTATTTACATTTATTAAATTAGTTAAATCATTTAATACAGAAATATTTGTGTATTTACTCTTTGTAGCTTAAACTGTATTTCTACGATTTTAGTTTGATAGCATTCACAATTCATAATTTTACAAATTTAATTTATATTGTGCTTACTATTTAATACATTTACACCATAACTGCCACCATGTGCTATGACCGGCCACCATTTCATTGAAGATGGGACGCACTTACATTGGAATAAATACATGATAGATGTACTATTCTCAAACTGACTAATTTACTAAGAGAAATAAAAGACAATTATCTACTAAACCTAATAATTTGAACATGGTATTTGTATACAGGTAGAGTAGCCTAAATTTAGAATATTCCTAGACCATTCAGAGGTCCTATGTTTATTTATATATTATGGTGATTTACCGGACCCAACTGAACTGATATTCAGTTAGTTTGTCTCTGTATGAACTACAGATCATTAACAGGCCATTAATCTCTATCTGGAATGTATAGCACTGAACATAAGCCATTATTTCAAGACTAGGTATGTCATCGTAAGCCAGGAGGCGAGTCCTAAGACATCACAACCATTCCTAGTTGCAGCTATGTATTTATGTATCTGTGCATTATAAATTTGAGAATATCCGGTTAAATATGTTGATACCATTTCGGCTCCCAGCAATATCTAATTTTGAGTGCGTCTGTCTCTTTGTTCGGAATGAGTAGGTTAAATATAGCAATTAGATGCAGAATAGCTTTGCTATTTTTGAACATTTTTTTAACAAGCTTGTGTTAATATCTCAACTTCTTCCTATTGATATTATTAAATGCTACTCTAAGATAACGTCAACTTCTAAAACCCTCTATTACATAAGTATCCAGCTCTCGAAGTAACTGCGGCGCTATCACATCTGATGGGAATATGATTACACCTCGGAGGCACCAAATTTGGTGTTTAAGCTTGCGTGGCCCACGGTAAGTGGTCGGAAAGGTTAGGGGAGGAAGGAGGAGGAGGTTTGGTGATGGAGGCGAAGGTTAGTCATAAAAAGGGGAGGGGAAGGGAGTAAGTTACCTTTACCGACAACCGCGATAGCATCAGGGTGAGTTCCGCTCTCCAAAATTGAATTATTCATCCTTCACCCCCTTTCCCACTCCCCTCGCACACACACCCCTCCTTCACGCCATCTAGGGAGTGTATTATCAAACTAGTACAACACCATCAACCCTCCCACGCCCCCTAAAGGTGCTAATTGGTGGAGGCTGCGTTCATTAGTGTTGATTAAGGTCGGTTCACGGTTGTTTATTTTAGGCTTCTTCCCGACAAGTCTTGATGTGATTTTGGTTGGTAGATTCTACGTTTAGAGTTTTTAAGGAAGATCTAACAGAAGACTTGATGAAAAGTTTATTCAGGGTTGGGCTTAAAGATAATTACGTCCTAAGTTTCTGTCATTTGACTGTCTCTCTAATATCTACTAATATCTACTGACAATAAAAGCTCGATATATTATTGCCACATCTACGACGGAAGTATTCTACCTATTCCTATCTTGAGCTACCTCATTACACCCTATTACTATCTTAAGCTAGTTCTATCCAGTCCACCTCATTACTATGAACGTGGTTCAAGTGGTTCTTCTACTAGCCCTGAATGTCCTGCGATTATTGAATGCCCTAACAATGTCTCTTGAGATTATCTACCATGGTGGTCATCACATTCTGTTCAAATGTCATAATGTCCCTGTTTCAACATAACCTTGGAATAATAATACCCACATGGGTGGTATTGGGGTCTGTCACATTACTCTCGTACAAGAACAGAATTACTACGATGTGGATATCGGGATTCAGATCCAAGGCAGGTGTATTGAGTGATTTTCCTAAACGGTTTCCTGCTCTCTCTCTCTCTCTCTCCACGCAAACGTGGGTAAATTTCCTATGAAATTCAACCTCTCTTATCTCCATAGCTAATGAATGGGTACTAGCATGAGGGGAAAACCCCGAGGTAAGTTTAGTTTTAATTGCTTTTCACTGCGCACATTACTTGTTAGTAGCATCTGCAATTAATTACACTGATATGAAAGATAGTTGCGTCAAGTATGATTGGGAAACAATCTAGTTAAAAGAATACTTACTACACCTAGCCTGGATATGAACTCTGTAGAATAGGACTGTTCGAAGCTGGCACCCTTGCATGTGCACTCAATTGGTTGGCTCTTATTAAGTGTTTAAAGCTCTGTATATTTTCCCAGGGTGGGTGTATGGGAGACAGACTACATCAAGGGTTCTCCGCAATAGTGACCAAGCGGTTCAAGGTGTTGGACTCACATGGCACTTGATCACCGTTGCCAGGAAAGCTTGGAAAGAAAATCCCAGCACATTCTTATTTGAGAAATTGTGTGTGTTTCCTCTGAGCTATCTCCTTCTTTCAATCTAGATTATCTCCTTGAGTATATTACGATAAACGTACAATGACCTCATGGTCTTGTGGTAAAGTACTCGCCTCTAATTATATTAATTATGACAATTATTTAGAGAGATTGTCTGTTAACTGCTCTATGTATGTGAGTGGTCCTTATGAACTTCCTGTAAACCTTGGTACTGCCTGTAACTGCTCAGTGCGATGATAATCTTCACAGTTACCCATCTGTTTGCACACATTCTACTACATATTCGGTCGACCTTAACGGGTAAGGATTATGAAGGTAGGATTTAGAGCAAATCTTCTCCTTATTTGCTTGAAAAAAAGATTGAAAAAGTTTAGAAATAAACAAGCTTAGTATATACAAACGGGATTGAAACCCCATCACATACACAGTAGTCCAGTTTATTTTTATAGTGACATCTTAGACCATGCAACCACTGAAAAGGTTAGCCTACTGGTGAATGCGCGGCTTCTTTCCGTTTCATAGTATGATAATTTGGTTTCTTACATTTCCTATCAGACGTGAACATTTTGTTTATTTTTAAAGTTTGAACAAAGGAGATATTTCCTTTAATTTATTTAGTGCTATCCTCATTAACTCAAAATAGGAATCATTAAAACTATAAACAAGGCATTTGTAAGTAATGTCATATGTGTGTTTAATAATATAATAATCTAATATTACTATAAATCTTATATTTATAAACCCAAACATAATTTATTGATATTGAACTATAACGCAAGTAAAGAATGCAAACTACAATACTAATCAACCTGAGTTTAGCGTAGATCAACAAACAATAAATACAAACGTAAACGTAAATGTCTCTAGAACTAATTATGACACATAAACAAAAGTATAATAACATACATTCAAAACTGAATCAAAATTGAAAAAAATATAACTAATCACATGGAAAATAAATGATTGTAAAACTGAAATGTTTAATTATTATGTTAGTAACACATAGCAGTTTTACTATAGTTTCTAAGCTTTCTAAGTTATCTATTAATTGGGCTGGTATTAATTTATTTAAAAAAAATTGATCAAATATCTTTCTTCAGTAAATTTCAAAATTAACTAGTTTAATTCTTCAAGTTACACATTTAATATACACTCATAACATATTTTTTTGTTTTAAACCAAAATTATCAATCTAATAGACTACTATATTAAAACGGCTAAAGATTTTTTCTTTTCCTTTGTTGTGCTGATATTTTTTCTTTAGGTTCTTTTTTTCAGGAAGAAAGAGATTCTCTTATATCTAAATGTTGACAAAACTTTTCCAATAAATCTTGTTAAAGCAGAAGAAGAACAGCGCGTTGTCTGGTCCACAGCTCAAGTTTACACACAACAAACACTTATTTGGGAGATTCAATATTTCCTCAGGACATATTTTATATTGTTGGTTCTAGTACTTCAAAAGACTTTCAGGTCATTAACTCTTAGCATTTTGTGTAACATTCTATTTTTCGCAGATCTTAGCCTCTTAACGAGAAAAAGGAAACTCAAAAACTGTTAATACTTTCTTCAAAGCACAACATCCAGAATAAAATTAATTTTTACATTGATTAGAATCTAGAATTTCGATGCTTAGATTAATTTTTCTGGTTCAAAAGAATATTTTTGGGCTTATTATTGAAAATAACACGTGAAAACAAGTTAGGATAGTTATTTGAATTACATTTATAGGGAAATTGAGGTTAAAAATGTTACAGATTTGGATTAGTCTAGATTTAAGAACTAAAACAAATAAAATAAATATAAATGAAAACTTGAAAAAAGTTGCTATTTTATCATTTTCTTTGCTTTGCTTCTTACTACCACATGGGTTAGACACATGTAATTACATTAATAAGGCATAGATGAGTACGGTAGACTTTAGAAGAAATGCATATGCATTTGCGTGAAGGAATAATAAGAAACTGTTTAAGGAATTATGACAGATTTGATCCTCTACCTATCAATAACCGGCTATCTATACTAGGTGAGCTTGACTTTTAGTCCACGTGACCACATATACAGATGTTTATTTTTTACATAAAAGGAACACACTTTGTCATAGTCCTTTGGATAAGTGCAACATTATAAAACACCCAAAATAGTGGTCGGGTGTTTTTATTAAAAATAAAAAGAATCAACACACGTCTCATAAATCAGGTAGTTTTAAATCTAACCATATTTTTTGAACCTATCAGCCAGAGAGAAACAGTGTTTTGAGTTATTAATCTGCCCACAAAGGTTTAGTTGAGAACTTGACCGTTGCAAGCGCTACGCTAAGCGCTCTTTACACAAAGTGTCATCGAATTCTGCCACGTGAAAGAGTTTTTAACATGACGCCAAAACAGATTGTCATTATTTATAGCGTTCATGTGGTGTATTTTGGGAGGATGAGAGACCACTAGTTAGTAACAAAAATATGTTCGAGATGGGAGGTTTATATTCACATTTCATTCACTTATAATATATATATATATATATATATATATATATCCCGAAATTTCAATCATGTGAATCTACTAGAGAGTACCAATTTTCAAAATTAAATGAGTTATTAATTAAAAATATTGATTTAAAGACTTACATCCAAAAATTGATTAAAATAATTAGTATAGTGAAAAATAAAGCCTAAATAAAGTAATGCTTTGTTCTACACCCCGTCTTACTGTTAATCTGGTCAATACGCATTGAGCTAGTGATTTAGAATTTATAAAGGAAGAAATGTACCCTCACTTTTCTTTATTGATATTAGGGCGCTATTTAGGAACAATATAATCCTCAGAACATGTGACTGGAACTCGAACCATGACCTGGCTTACATATAAACCAGACAAGGTGAGTCTCATAATTAAATGTAGATGAAGAATTTTTATTGAAACTCCTATTGAATTATCGAATATGAAATTGGGAGTTTTAAATGTGTTATCAAGTATGTATTGTAATTATTTTTTTAATCTCCCCACTTTTCTAGATAAAGACCAGGTTGCTTTATTTCCCCCTCTCCCTCCCCCCCTGAAGGCGTGAAGGACACAAACACTACTCACAATTACTTTCAATCTACTCGTGGAAATTTAGTTAATTTTTAATAGCACTTATATTTAGATAGCATAGTGTTGTTAGGAAAAAATAGCAAAAATTATACTATTGGGGAACTGGATAGAACTAGCTCAAGATAGAGATATGGTGTAATGAGGTGGACTGGATATAACTAGCTCAAGATAGGGATAGGTGGAGTACTTTTGTAAGCACGGCAATCAACTTTATAGTTTTCAATGGGACTCACACCTTTGCCTACGTGAAGATTTTTTTAATATATTGTAGGAAGTTGTAGGTAGTTTGTAAAATTAATTAGATTTGTTCTTCAATTTCCCTTCAAACGTAAATAATATTATAATTTAAAGAAATATATATTATGAAAACAATTGGTAAAATTATGTAATCTATACCCTGGATATTGTTTTCATCTAATTTAATTGTGCGTTCAACACAAGTGCACGTGGTGAGGTAGAAAGACGGGAGAAATGTATCATTTAGAGTAAGTTTACAATCTTTGTCTGTGTGAAAAACAATTTGTAAGTCACCAGCCATAATACACCGGGCCAAAATTCAAACATTGACCCACCCGTCAGTAGCTCTATATTTGGAGAGTGACGGACTCATTTGGCCAGTAGCTCCTCTGCAAGCTCCCACTATATCCTCTTGAGGTTGGTAACAGAATAATGAATGTTGACAAACCCTTGGTACTGTAGAACATGGAAACTGCGACTCTCACTTGAGCATATTCATCATATCATCTTGGTATTGAGAATATAGCTGATATTGTAATAAACACTCTTAAATATATCATATGATTCTCAACCATAATATGTTTGGTGAGCAAATATTGTCTGTATTAAAAATCATCAAACATAATAAGAAATAATAACTGTCGTCCATTAGAAGAACTTCGTGTGTGCGTATAAAAATATTGTCCGATAAATTAAATAAATATCAAAGATACAGGGGATAAAGTATAAAGATCAATTTTAACTCAAATTGAGTCAGTGTTTCCATATTTTAGACAATCAGTAGACCTTTCTAATACACTTTAGATTATAACTAAAATAGGTCTTTGTCATGTTAAAATGAATTAAAAAAAAAGTGTTTTCCGGATTCCTTGTTAGATTTAAGGTATAAAAGTTATCCTGTAAAAGTGTGTGATGTGACCTTCCCCCTATTCCACCTGTACCTTCCATATATGAAAGCGCCAAGGCTAAGTTTCACACCGAAGACTTGAAAATAATGATATTTAATTTTTAATCTATTTATATCTCTCATATTTACATTATTTTTGTTTTATTTATTAGACTACGATGCCATATTATGCGAGACAGTTCAAATAATAAAATAAAAAGTAGGTATTCAAACAATAATAAATAACTAAACAGTTTATTAATTTCGCCATATTCAATTCTAATTTACGGTGGGTACTACAATAGGGTTCCACCAAACACACAGATTGAGAACCCATGTCTAAAACCATTATATTGCATATAGTCCTATTTTCAAAAAAATACCTTGTCTAACATCTAGAAAGGCGAGTAGATCTAATTTCATGTATTCAGAAGGCAGGTCATGTTATCCTCAGTTGTCCTTTATGATAGCTTAGTATCTATATCTATGAAATGACACTGATAATACTAAATGTTATTTTATTTCACCGTAAAAAGTATGTTTGCTTTCCTAAAAGTTTCTTCCTACTAAAAAGTGACTGTAGTAGTAAGAGTGAGAGCGTAGAAGTACGACATTCTCTGCTCCAGTCCGAACTGTCCGATTGCTCAACACATGTATCTCACACATATCGTACGTCCGACAGACATTATGTCAGTGCAGGAATGTCAGTACCTGTTGGCTCAGCTCAGGTATTTACGGTGAGACGGCCTCACCAGTCACACCCCCGACCAGAGGAGTAGGTGACGCGACAAACGTGATCTGATATTACTCTCCATGCTAGGAGATATCACCTTATATCCATGTGGAACTTGGTCGATTGTAGCTCCACATCATACACCCAACAGAGGTATTGACGCTTGAGGTGTAAGACTAGTACTGCAAATAACTGTCACTCATAATAGAGAGAACACGATTTGATTCTCAGTCGGGTGAACTGAGAGTGGATTCCAATTTGTGATTTTCTTATCTCCTTCAACTCCATCTTCTTGCATTATGTATTTAATAATTCCAGCTTAGATTATTCGTCAACGCGCTTGATTCCCTAGAAGTTAGATGCAGATAGGCCGAATGGGTTGTAAGATGTGGTAAAAAATAATCTGTATTGTTTTATGCCTAGGAATAAACAAAGTTTAGTGTAAATTATTTTAATCTATCTATAATACCTCAAATAACACTGACACAGTAGTCCAGGGAAATATATTTTCGTTTCTTTTTAGATATAATTATCCATGTAGGGTAAATTTTGAATGTATACAGCCCATCGTGCAATTAAAATAGGATGTGTATATATGTTTCTATAGACGTGATAGCTCCAAAACAAAGACCGCTAGAAAATGTAACTTAGATACGTACTTGAGAGAATACGACAGTTTGAACCTAGAGTTTAATATTTTAAACTTTTACATCTATTATAAGACTGGTGTCTTAAACCACGTAAACAAATTGTTATCCATAAAATATATTATATTATTGAAAGTTATATTATTATGTTTTATAGATAGTGTGATCACCAAGAAAAAATATCAGCCTAATATCCGCAGAGAAATTAAAGAATAAAGGTCAATCTTAAATTCAAAGACAAATTAGAGACATGTTAGACCTGTAGTGTCGTTTTCACACTCACAGGTAAAATATTTATATTTTGATATTATACCTCACTAGCTGGTGTACCCACGGGGATATGTAGAGTATATTTGTTATTTTTATTATATCAAATAAATCACAGGGAACAATAACCTAATCTTAAATAATGTTTAAATATTAATCCTTCATTGGTTTAAATTCTTATACAAAACGCGAAAGTAGCTCGACTAATACACAGTGTCAAAATATAGATACAATCTGAACATGTTTTAAAGCTAACATTTCTTTTAACGATAAGTTATAACTTCTGTAAACACAATTCTTTGAACTGTTGTCTATTGGTGAAAGAAGAGCTTCACAGCGTAAATAAAGGGCTGTCATTATATACAATCAAGAGTAGTTTAGCATTTTAAACTACATTTATCTCTTTTAACCTTTTTAAACCGTTACCCCACTAATCCCCTTCAACTTTTTCACCCTTTTATCCATTTATTAAACCCCTTTTAACCTATACCCTTTATATTTTTACTAGATTTGATTTTTGCCCTTTTTACTATTTTTGATCAATTGTGCTCTTTTTGCCCTTTTTGACACTCTAGACATTTTGGTCTTTATTGAACATTTTTGCAATTTTTGTTCTTTTGGTCTTATTGCCCTTTTTGATTATTTTTAATTTTTACCTTTTTTGCACTTTTTACACCTTTTTACAATAACCACCAGGCTCCACCCAGAGAAATATTTTAGAGTAAAGAGTGCACAAAGAAATGAAGGGTAAAGTTAGTAAAAAAAGCATAACATTAAAAAATAGTAAAAAGCGTTAGTAAAAAGGTTAAAAAGTGTAAGCTAGATAAAAAGGTTTAACAAGGTAGATCTATATTTTAAAATTCCTGCTTCCAAGAGCATTTGTTTTTTCACAAGGATCTACAAAACCCGCATTGCACTACTGTATGAAACGTAGTAGTTAAACTTACTCGTGGCGTTAATATTTCTACTTTATTTAGGTTTCAATTAAACAAAATTCTAGTCAAAATTTCAAAGTTCAGGTTTCTAGATGCACATGTTCGTGCACAGGGGCTGTTAATATTTATATTTCAGCTTGCATATGTTCGTACACAGGGGCTGTTAATATTTATATTTCAGCTTGCATATGTTCGTACACAGGGGCTGTTAATATTTATATTTCAGCTTGCACATTTTCGTACACAGGGGCTGTTAATATTTATATTTCAGCTTGCACATGTTCGTACACAGGGGCTGTTAATATTTATATTTCAGCTTGCACATGTTCGTACACAGGGGCTATTAATATTTATATCTCAGCTTGCACATGTTCGTACACAGGGGCTGTTAATATTTATATTTCAGCTCTTTACGTGCAGTAGATATTGCTCAATATTCATGACTGACAAACTCTTCAATTTATTAGTATAGATTTATAATGAAGTACTCATACAAACAGATGACTCCTCCAATAAAAATACATCTAATTCAAAGTTTAACATCCTAGACCACCTGACCACTGGTGTAGGTAAAGCCAAGATCACGTAAGTTTTAAAAATAAGGTTGCACATTCACAACAGTAAATTTATTATATAAGCTTGATATTATTTATTATTAAATCAAAACCTCGAGTAATTCATTGTGAGCCTTGCACCCTAGACCACGTACCCAAATATTAAGGAAATATAAAACCAAGAAACTTAAAGAGATTTAGCTTAAATATAGAAGCAAGAAATTTGGCTTAGGCCAAGTATTGCAAATATTTGAAAAGTTGGAATATTTCTAAAATGGATAGCGTTTTTGTTCAATATAGGGACACTGGGGAGTGTTTTACATGTTAAATAAAGAATGTATCTTTATTTTTTATAAAATAAATCAACTGAGGATGGTTGTCTTGAGAATAATTTTTGGAAAATATTTTCACAAACTTTAATAAACTTTGAGAAAATATCACGTTTTATCTAACTATTTATTTGATTTAATTTTTAAGTATCGTTAATAGTTCCTAGAATGTTAATTAAATGATGCTACTAAAGTTTTTACTTTAAAAACCTTTCAAACGAATATTACTAGTTGATAAAATAAATAGGTGAAGCTAGGTCAAGGTCATATCAGGTCAACGGGAGCTAAATATGGGTTTGTTTTCTAACCATGCTCTCCTTTCTACCATGATCGATTCCCCTCCGCACATGTAAAACGCGTTTTTCTCTAATTAAATGCTATCATTCATCAATTCAAACAAACACACGTACCTATTTTTAACATTTATCTAGTTGGTTGTCGAGACAATGATATAAACACTAGTGATAATTGAGTTTAAGGTCAATGGTTTGATCCCATGGGGCACTGTGATAGTAATAATAATAATAATAATATACTTGTATTTATGAACACGATGCTCTGTGTTGGGTAAATTACATACAAAATATTCGAATAGCTCCAACCTACACAGGGTGTGTCAAACGAGATTAGGATGTTTGGCAATAATTAGAGTTGGTGGTTTTATTTGTTATTAGCAGACGTACACAGTGGTGCTCAGGAGATTCTTTTATTTGCTTCAAGGCGACAACAAAATCTACCCTTCATCCCTTCAACCCAGTTTTTAGTAAATTAAATAATATCTAATCAAATATTTAAAATTACAGCTTCCAGGTGCACATGTTTTTTCACAGAGGCTAAAAATGTTTAAATTTCAGACCTCTCCGTGTAACAAGTAACATAAGTATTTTTTTAGCACCGCGTCTTACTATCCGTTCGGGTTTTACGCTCATGTACTAATTACGCTAATCTTTTGAGTATTAGAAAAGTTATATTTATAGAAAGTGTACACACATTTGCGTGAAAAAAGAGATGGGAAAACTATTTTTTTAAACCAACCTCAGTACACCCGACTGAGATTCAAACCACGATTTCCACGCTATCGACAGTTTAGTTTGTTGTGAGAGTAGCGCCTTAGACCATGTGGCCACCGAAGCGGGTGATGCGGTCAGTATTTACTATGCGACCATTTAATTACATGACCTTCACAAAACTGTTTTTTAACGAAAGCGATCAAACACACACATTTATTACTAAACATCCAACCATATATATCAGAATGTTATTATCTAGATAATATAACTAGTGCATACCCAGATAATAAATACTATTTGGCTCATTCTGGGATAAAAACAAGGTTCTTAATATATTATCCAGGCTTATTTATCACTCAACCAAATCTAGGGTCTATTACGATAGCAAACTTTTAATAGTACTTACTTCGTTATCTTTCTTCACGTCCGGGATAAAAGTATTTTAACTACGCTAATGGGTTAGGGATAGCGAGGGTAGGATTAAGAATAAATGCACCTGCATTTCCGTGGAGGAAGAGTTGGGAAACATTTAGGAGAAACTCCCTTGATGACAAGAGATAGGGTTTAAACCATGACTTCTCCATCATCGGAAAGAAATAGACTAAAGAATCTAACCGTGTAGTCCTCAGATGAGGATTGAGCTTGTTTTACGTATCCCCTAACAAATTATTGCAAATTAAGTAGATAAACACTTTGGGAGTAATAAAAACGATAAAACGAATAAACGTTAGCTGTTATTACTAGTATTTTTATTTAAAAATACGTTATTTTTTAAAACTATAATGCTTGATACAATTTACAAAAGGGAGGAAGCTTATTTTACAGGCTATTGATGAGTTTGGTAGTGGTTGTAAAACTTTCTCAAAAATGCACGGAAATCTAAAGGTAAAAGCTTCAGAACATAAAACAACCCATCACAACTTTCAAATTAATAAAGTTTGATGGCAAGAGAGTCGATATTAAAAGGAACTACCACACTATTTCCGTTTTGTCTTGGGGTCGGTTAGTGGCCCACCGGTTCGCGATGGATTTAGTGCAGATAATCAGTCAAACATAGCAGGTTGCCCTGATGTGTATCGGCCACAAATCTGGTCATCTGCGCTATTGTACCCCCTCTGTACCCACACCCGAACTTTCAAAATAAAAATATATATGTATGACAGGGTCACATGTCCACTACAACAGTCGTAACTACACACACACACACACACACACACCAGCACATACATACGGTATAGTGCAAGAGTGTCACAACTTTGATAGACAAAAGCTTGGGTCCTATTAGATAAATTTATCATAATTACCCCTTTAAACTGACTGTTCAATGAGCCATGTGTGGAACAACAAACTGATCAATAATTGTCCGAGCGGAGCAAGGTATGGTTTTATCTCTACCGTTTGACATCTCATCTGTATTTTGGTTCCACGATTCATGCCAAATACGTTGACCAATTTTAACTAAATTCGGTCAGGATGTTCACTGAACCTAGGCCAAACTGTTCAAGTAAATTGTTTTGTTATCTGTATATCCATTTCAAGATGGTGGTCCCTCAAAGAGAGTTTTGTTTAATAGTTCAGCCCACGTGATTTATATGTTAAAATATAGGCAATCAATCGAGCAGCTTTGTCAACTTTTTTTTACTTTTGACATCTATTTTCAGACTTACGTCTTAAACCATGCCAGACTCTGGTATTCTCTAAAATCCAAGGAGAAGTTATAGGATATAATTCAACTTGAAATCCAAGGAGCAATCTAAATAGGTTAGTAATGATGGTATTATGGAGGGAGTAAGTTATAATATTAACAGAACAATTTTAAATATTAGGTATCATTTTATGGAGTTATGGCGCTGTTGCTCTGAGAGGCATCGTAAGCGAACAGTCATCAACAAATCACACGTCTCATCGTTAGTCACGTGTGTCTGACAGACTACATACACGCATGGTTGCAGACACGCCGGAAAATGACAGTCGAATTGCGGCTCACCAACTTGAGGGAAAGAGTAGGCCAGGTAACAATAATGGACGACTTTTTGAAGTGGAACCAATTTTGGTGGTGACATTTATGGGGAGGTTTGGTCATTAGCATGTTTTAATTATTTTTGGATTTTATTACGTTTATTATTAGTTTGTTTTTGAACTACTTCTTGTCACACATCCAAGCTAATCGCATTTAGCTACACCAATGAGTTAGGGATGAGAAAGGTAGAATTTAGATAGTTTTATCCACATTTGTGAGGGAAGGGAAGTGAAAATAATTAAATTAAAAAATGTCAGTTAATTTGACCTGGAATCAAAGTAGGTCCTCCCCTTCCCTGATGAACCAAACTTGATGAGTCGGACGTTTAGTCCACGTGTCCATCAATGCAGGTTACTTGACTTTAAACATGAGTAAATATATTCTAGATAAAATCAGGAAAATCTCTTCTGCAAGCCAAAAGTAGTGAATGGGAAGATTCCTTGTCCTAGGCAAAACAGTTATATCTGAGACAATATCTAAAATAGTTACTTAAGACTAGAAAGGGAAAAGCTAAGCACCGATCTCATCTCATATTTTCAACATCCAAATGTAATACAATTCAACTTAATGAAATCAGCTCTCCTATTTTACATATAACACGCAAATATAATATTAGTACTTGCATCGCTTTGCTTCTGTCACCACAAACTATTGAATATCATACAATAATGGCTGTTATTTTATCCACGGTTGTCAAATCCAATCATTTCCGTGGACTTTTACACGATTCAGTTCACGTGGTCCTTAATTTGTGTCCCTATATACAAGAATATAAATAAAGTGTTCTACCAACTTTAAACAATTATTTTTAATCACGGTATTTTAAAGTGCACTTTTCAAAACTACTGACTTTATCAGTACACGCCTTATAATATAACCGAGTCCCAGAATAGACACAGCATCCAGTCCCCATACTATCAACTCTCTTGTAAAATGATAACCTTGGGTTCACATGTAATGTATCTTTCCGCCATGCCAAAAATTGGTCCCGGGTCCTTTGGTAGAGTAGAATCAGAAAATATAGCTTTCTGAAGCTACACAAAGAGAAATTACCCTTTATGAACTCTGCTGGAATATGAATCCCGTACTGCCTATCAGTGGCAAACTAGACCAAGCTAGAATGAAGTTTGGGCTGTTAGTCCACCGATACTGGCTACATTGGTTACACATTTTGGCTTACTTATTTTATTAAACTATAGAAAAATAATCTTTTAACCAAATCTATAAGTGAACAGTAAGCCGAGAGAACACTGATTTATTTACATAAACTAGGTCTATCATCCTCCTTCCAGGCGAATTTAGATGGATTTCATAACAGGAGTAACAGATTAAATACATTTCTTATAAGGGTTGCATTGTTTTATAACTTTATCAGTTTTTAATCGGTTTATACATTTACTTTTGGAGAAATTATTATTATTATTCAATATTTAAAAATATTTTGAACAAATATTTCTCAATATATCATATTTGAGATAATATGGTCATCAGGTTTACCGTGGCTATCTATTGGTATTAGTTTTAAAGCAACAAAATAAAATATTTGTAAACATTAATATATGTTTATCCATCACATATTCCTGAGGAAAAATTACTAACGAATTCCTTAAAAATAAATAATTAAATAAAAATGTTATAATATACTGTATAACATAAATTGGTGAGCACACGATCTAAATGTCCGACTCAATAGTTTTGGTTTTCGAGGGGGGGGGGGAGGTTTGTATCTGTCCATCTCTCCACTTCTACGGAAATCACGTTTCCTAGAAATCCTACCTTTCTTATCTCCACCCAATAGCATTATCATAATACACTAATATAAACAGGCACTGCATCTTACGAGCAGTTCGGGTTGTACGTATGTGTACTAAGAAGTTACTGTATCTGGGACTAAGAAGGTTTAACTTAAGATGAAGTGTAGCTGCATTTTCATGGAGATATAGTGGAAGACCATTTATAAGCAGCCCACAATACACCCAACTGGGATTCGAACTCGATCTATCCATCATTGACATTCCTGTCTCAAGCTTAGCCCGGGTGGGTTGTAAGGCATGATGTAAAGTATGTATATTTATTGTAAATAGGATAGACTTGCGAGTCAAACATGTGAATGGACACAAAACTTTCAAAACAAAATAAAGGGGGGCTTTCAGTAATATTATTTGAGACTTCATTTAGTTGATATGTTTAGTAGTAATATAATTTAATGACTCATTCTATTGGTAGGAAAGATGGAATTTAGTTTAGATGTAGAATCATTTAATGACTCATTCTATTGGTAGGAGAGGAGGAGATTAGTTTAGATGTAATATCATTTAGTTACTCATTCTATTGGTCAGAGAGGAGGAGCTTAGTTTTAGCTCCTACAACATCACACATCGTGGCACACAGATTGATAATAACATTTAAAAAAACTAATCTAAATGTTGGCTGAATCATCACATTTAAGGAATGTTACGAAATATTTGAACCAATAACACACTAGAGAGTGTATAGTATTCTAATACATTAAAATATAGTCATAATTTAATTCCAAACAGATCAAAAACTGAATTAACATTTGGTTTTATAGTTTTAAAACCCTCCTAAAACAGAGGGCTTGGTGTCTGTATGAAGTAGCTTTACATGAAATCGATAAGTTGGTTAAAGCAGAACACGTACTACAGCAGCCAAAAAGAACTGTGACATCACTACTGGATTTATTCTCAGATTAATGGGATGATGTGATCAGCATGGGAATCCCTCTGGAACACATATCTGGTAAGTTGTACATTCTCGATGGATGCAACTAACGTGGATTTGAAATCACATCCCTGGTAAAACGGTTTAGATGAGACTGGTGCCTTTTTCTACGTGACCATTGATACTTGTTATCTTAGCTTAGGGAACAAATATTATAGTCAAGATAAGGTAAACTTTTTTTTATCATCAACTAATTCAAATAATACTTACCAAGCACTTACGCACAACACATTATATTTAATATTATTTTTGATAATGGTACAACATTTTAAATGTTTTCTATATGTTTAAAATAACAATTGCTTTAATTTTAATAAAAAACAGAACATTTTAGGGGAACTGCCTCCCCCTACGTCATAAACAAGATTACCATTTCAATAATCGTATTTATCTAAATACAAGTTTATATTGTGCCTATATAATCCGTGAATTCATTGTGTGAATTTGTTTATCTACGATAAACCACCGGTACTTTTCCTGACCTAATCCACTATAGTTAATTTTGGACGGAACGTTCATGATTTAAAATGCAAAAGATTAGCTTGACTAGATGTTTCAAGTTGGGTCATTGTTGAATTTATTTCCTTATAACATTTTGTGGAATGCAACAAAAAAAATGGGACATTACATTGAGAGAGATTTATGTATTTAGAACCAGCACTAAGAACTTTATTGGAACAAAGCCAGTGCTATCGCGAGAGAGTACGTTACAAATCACAACAATTCTCAATGTGAGAGAGAAATATAGTACCTCCTCTTTTCCACAAATGTTATCATGCACTTCAAATAAATTAAAACATTACTGAACTTACCACTTTTTGACCTTTATTTTGATTAAAAGAGTTAAGTAAAAGTTATAAGTTCTTTCAAAACAATAAACACTTGAGTTGATGAGTAGAAGTACGTTTTGGAGGAACATTAGGTTGAGAGAGAGGAGAGTCTAGTTCACTATGGAACAGTGGGCTGAGAGATAGGAGAGTCTAGTTCACTATGGAACAGTGGGTTGAGAGATAGGAGAGTCTAGTTCACTACGGAAGAGTGGGTTGAGAGAGAGGAGAGTCTAGTTCACTACAAAACAGTGGGTTGAGAGAGAGGAGAGTCTAGTTCACTACGGAAGAGTGGGTTGAGAGAGAGGAGAGTCTAGTTCACTATGGAACAGT
>CABFWO010000326.1:0-12971 GCA_902155825.1 Timema genevievae
TGAGTGCGTGCCGATGCTGTACTAGAGTCCTTCTTGCATTCAGACTAATAATATCCTGGACTAATGTTTTCCGCTTACACCGGTATAGATTTATCTGATTGATCTGGAGAAAATAACATTTCGAATAAAATAAAACTTGATGCTTAACATGCACAAATGTTTAAAAATTCATTTGCAATCATTCGGTATAGTATCTATGTAGGTTTTAGGTGAAAATATCGTCGCCCTTATGCCAAAGACACATACATGCAAAATTGATGTTTTGAGAAAACGATTTTTAAAGTTTAACTTTTTAATGACTTTCAATGGGGAAAATTAAGTTTATATCAAAATTTAAGCTATTTAGAACTCGAAAAATAATTCGTGCATTTGCCATACGATAAAATGTCGAGTAACAACTTTAAAAATGGAGTTAGGTAGAAACAGCAACAAATGTACATGGTATAAAGACAACAATAGTGCTCCGTGACGAATTTATCTCCTGAAAAGTGCTCCGCGATTCAAAAAGTTTGGAAACCGCTGCCATAGTGGAACACTTTAAAGGATAAGTGGTTATCCATAGCCACGTAATGCTGTGAAGTGGGGGTGAGGGGTGAGCTCTAATGTCTACATGGTGTTACATGGGGAGAGAGGTGGGATATCACAGTGCTATGTAACGCAGATCTTATACGTAATTATAATGTTGAAAAAACCATTTAATTATATTCAGGATTTAAAATGGATTCTGAGTCGTATTAAATCTGATTTCCTCTTTTAGTGTCACAAAAGTTTCCCTATGCGGTAATGATATATTTTCCTCCCAAGGTGTATTGGGCACTGCTACGGTGCTACCTTGCAGTACGATTTCCCTCCCAGAGTAGATTGAGCCCAGCCCAACCTAACCTAACCTAACCTTATCTTGCCCCCCTCTCACTAAGAATTAATTTTACCTCTGACATACTGTACACAATAGTAACGTTCAGCTGGATGGCTCATATTGAACTGTAGTCTGCTGGCGATTTATTGTATTCATTTGCGATTAATATTGTAATATGAAGTTCCCAATCCACTTGCCTACAATTCTTTCTAGTCGAATCGACTGCGTACAATCTAACAATATCTCACATAATAAATGGCCAATCCAAAACCGCCCACCAGCTTTATTTCGTAGCATGTAAAAAACAAACCAAAAAACATGTCCCAAGAGTGCTTCGACTCATGATTTTTGTGTTCATTGAACAAGAAATGTCTCCAAAACTAAGGTGATAGTTTTTGGATAGGGACGGATCAGGAAATGTCTGTCGGCTTAGTATAAATGTAAAACTGTTAGAACAAGTTAATTATTGTGTATCTGGGTAGAATGTTCTATAAAAATGGAAGGATGGATGGTGAAATCGTCAGACGGGTGAATGCATGTGGGCTATTGCAAATAATGAAGTATAGTAGTATTGAAAGAGTCTCAGATTACAGTATATAAAAGTGTGTTAACTCCAACATTGTTTTATGGATGTGAAGCGTGGGTTTGTCAGGAGGAACACAAGAGCAAGGTGAATGCGGTTGGATAAGAAATGTATGTGGAAAAACTCGTACGGCCAGAGTCAGTAATGAATGGGTGCTGAAGAAGTGCGGTTTGAAAGGGAATCTAATAGGTCATTGTTGAATAAGCGTCTTACGTTGGTCTGGGAATGTCGAGAGGATGAGTGTGATTCGAGGGATGAAGCAAATATATGAAGGTAGAGTGTGTGTGGATCAAAAGGAAGGGACAGACCATATAAGACGTGGCTAAGTGCTTTAGACGAATGTTTGAAAAAGAGAAACATTCAGGTATGCAAGTATAGGGAAGTGTGGAGGAAGTGAGGAAGGGTTAAGTATGGAGAAGTTGGTTTTTGAACTATGTACACAGGTTTTTGTAAGGCAATGAACGTGATTAGGTAACAAGAAAGAATTGGGATCGTTAGTTAATTACGATGATGTGATTGCTAACATTAAACTAAATTCTGGGCAATGACACCTGCAGATGAGCTTCGTGTTATTCTCTAGAACAGAAAGATGAAGGAACCTTAATCTGTTTTGGTTAATTTTGGTTAGCTCAATATATATTTAATTTTTTAAGTTAATATTGTGTTTTACAAAGTTCTACTTGTTAATTAAAAGAAACATATATCTTGAGTTATGTTTTCTTTTCTTTTGATGGATGAATACAAATAATTTTCTTGTTATTTCAAATTCTTACTCACTACTCCCCTCTCTCCCTAAGTTATATCTACGGCTGGGCACCCCTGGGGGTAGGTGCGTAGCATGCGCTCCTTGTTCAATTGTGTTGCTCACGCTATAAAGGGAAGCGATGATTTCAAGCACGTTTGTAAGCAGGTTTTGTAATCTTTCGCAGCCAGCGTTCGTTTGAGATAAAACATTTTTCAATATTACTATGTACAGTAAGATTTTTGTAGAAAGAAACTTCTAAAATAATTTCACCCCTGTTTTGTAAAAAGGGGCCATCCAACATTTTTGGCAAAATTGAGTTAGATACCACTAAAATGTGTGTTGAGATATTATACATGATATGTAAAAAGGAGACAATTATATCTTCAATAATGTAGATTATAGGTGAGGGGCCAACCAACATACACTAATGTTCGTACTAAGTAAAAAGAGTCCATCTGCCACTTGGACTCGTTTTGCTGTGTAACTGGTCTGCCTCAGACGGTATTTAATTAAACCTGTATAAAGGGGTCATCTGCCACTTGGTATCTTTTTTTCACACCATATTATCATTTAATAACTCAGTTAGCTCACTTTTCAACAGTAAATTAGTCATTATTTGTGAGTAGTTTTCATGATTTTTATTTTCCATTACCTTTGTTTTCAGATTTATTTTGAGGTTATAAGCAGACCTAAGGGGTGTATAACATTACATTGCAAGTCCATTACATCGCGTTTTGGGAACAAATACATTGCAGGTCCATCACGTCGCGTTTCCCCCACCTCTCTACACACAGCCAACCCTACTCTGACGTACAACCAATAGGGTATATATAGGTTGAACATTCAAAACAATTTGGGAAACGGAATCAGATGGTCATCCCTCTCTGGATTTGGTTTACTAAGGGAACAAGAGAGATTGAAATTTGGAACTCATGTCATACTAAAGAAGTATCCACAGTTACAATTATGAAACGGAGAAAACTAGATACTATCAAAGTACAAAAGGCTTATCGGCAGAAGTATAGCGTTTTTGAAGCAAAGTATAAAGATTTACAGAAACTCTGCCAGAAACTGATTATTACAGCGGAATATAATGAATATTTAAGTATGCCTTACTTTTCAACAGCCCAAGAGTGCCTCGATGAAACAGACACTGAAGACGAAAGTGATGTTAAGCTTTTATAATTCTGTTGAATACCACAGTTTTATTCATGAAAACATGTTATTTTATATTTTTATAATTTAAAGTGAAAAGTCACAATCTCTTTTTAACTTTATATTACTTTAAAGCTACTGTGATGTTCAGCTTTTATAATTGTATTGTATTAAAAAAGGTAGATCCAGTAACTTTTTCTAGATGTCAGATAAGGTTCTTCCTATGAAAATTGGACTGAACTTCCGAATGACAGCAGCTACATTTTTAATATTTGATCTAGAATCTTGTTAATATTGTCTATTGTTTTAATTGACGTACGGTAGTTAGTATTATCAAAATTACTCGTAATTAGGTTTTAATATTAACAATAAAATAACTTGACGCTTTTATAGTTTAACTATTTTCCGATAGAGGGATCTGATGTATTAATGATCGGAAATAAGCTAATTATTTTGTAACATTTTTTTCTTCAGAAACCTTCGTTAATATAAATAGTGAAGAATAATATTTGCAATAATCAGTGTTGTATAATATGTAATAACTTGCTATACTTACAGGAGTTAAAAATGGTTCCTATTTGTCAATAATAAAGGAATAGGCCTATATTTAAACAATTTGAAAAACGTGTAACGGGCGCATCGCATTCTCATTTGTCTTTACGAACGTAAACCCAGCTCTTCAAACTTATTATAAAGTATCAGTAACAGCAAAATGTGTGTCTAATGCGATGCTTCATGTTTCATTTTATCAGCACTATCCCCTCCTTTCTCTCTCCCCCCTCGCTTCTCCCCTTCTCACAATCACTGGAATACTATCTGACATGACGGGCTGGGGCCTAAAGTCCTAAAAATATCCCTCGCCTGTCGTCTGCTACAACGGCCAGTGTTGTTTATGTTTGAATGCGTCGAAGATAGTTTTACAGCGGGTGCATTTTGCAAAGCGTATTCTCCTCTGGTTTGACAAGTTTGAAGACATTTATGTTGGTCAGTTTAGTTGAATATTTTGTATTTTCATTGGTGTGTTCCGAATTTGTGTTGCTAAACTACAAATTACAAAGAAGCGTTTATTAAAAAAAAATCAACCTTACAATCCTTTGTTGGGAAGCATAATACATCACCGTTGATCCATTAAGAGTAAGTAATTAGATATCTATTAATTATTCACCATAAGTTCACCCTGCAATGATAAATATGAAACTTTTCAACAAATATAATTCATTCACCAACGCACGCACCTAAAAGTCATTGTTGAAAATATGTACGACTTATTACATTTTCTTTAAACCGAAAGAGCCATTATTACCCATTTGAAAACGTTGACCTTATTGCGAATATATTACATCTTTAAATTATGAGTAGAGTAAAGTTTACTATATTTGTACACTTTTACGTTTTGCACTTGATCTATGTAAGGCCGCATGTCACTTCACGGATTAATCGTAGTGCCGCACTTTTCTTATACAGTAAGGTTTGCCAAAAATATTAAAACGTACTTTACCTAAATATAAGTTAGCTACTTTTCAGTAACCTATAAAGGATCGAAGATTTTTTTTAGTCTACTTTATTTTCTTTTTTATTCAACTAGGATTAATTTCAATATTTTATGTATTTATTAGATAGACATTTATAGAGGGATACTTAAAAAAAAGAATATTATAAATTATAGTGTATTTAACAGAAATAGGTTTTTTTAAGCTTTTTCTAGAGTTTGTTCTCCATGGATTTTTGTTCATTTTTAAATTCAACTGTATATATGTATTGTACAAGCATGGTTAATATATATATATATATGAGCATTTTATAATAATTATAAAATCTAATTGACATTCACTCAAAAATAGAGCTTTACAAACTTAACATCTCAACAGTTTGTACAATACTTCATCTGATTATATTATAGAATATAGGCTAACTTGTGTTGGAGTATGTATCATTTATAAAGGATGAAGAAATATGATTTGATAGAATATGCGAAAAGGCCACAGGATCTCCATCCCTGGCTTAGATCATACTCTGTGGATTTACAATTATTTATAATTACTTAAAAACTACCGTTGTAAAAGATTTTTTTAATGTTTCCATTGTTTTATATAACTCATGTTGTGTGTTAAAATGGTTTTTCTTAATAATGAAAAAAGATTGTGAACTGCCCGAGACAATTTTTTTATAGCTTTTAATTGTTATTAGATTAAGAAAAAAGGTTGCAAACATTAAATAAAACGTATAAAATATTTCGAATGAGCATTTTAGTGAGCTTATAGGCCTATCTCAGTTTTTAATCTTTAACATAATATTTATTGGCAATATAAACGTATTCTTATGTACACTTCATTTAACCTGAAAGGTCAAGCTTACCTTGACGACGGGTTAAATAGCTAAGCTATTATATTGGTTAGTTACGGTTATAGCCGCAAATAAATATAATATTCTTTAAATTGAAAATGACAACTGGACACGGGATTCAAACTTGGGACCTTTGGCTAAGTACGTAATTGCTCTAAACACTGAGCTATCCAGGAATCATCCCGTGTCCAAGGTCATTCTCCACTCATATTATTTATTTATTCAGCACCGCGTCTTACTACCCGTTTGGTTTATACGCCTAAGTACTAATTACGCTAATGGGCTATGAATTGGGAAGGTTGAATACAGAGGAAGTGAATCCAAAATTGCGTGGAGGGACAGTGGAAAACTATTTAGGAAAAACTAACCCCAGTTCACCCCAGCGAGATTCGAACCTCGATCTCCCCCACCCTCGGCAGTCTAGCTCAACACAAAACTATCTCGTTAGCTAACTACGCCACCGAGTCGGGTTCCATTCATATTATTTTTAAGGCTTGTGATCTTAATTGGTCACTCATATGTAGATGACGATTTCCGCACGTCCATCACAAACTCTGCCTGTGAGTGAAGAATGACATTGGGCACTGGACGACTCCTGGTTAGCTCAGTGGTTAGAACATCGACGTATTAAGCCAAAATTCCCTTGTCCAGAGGTCAAGTTTCAATTCAGACAATATTACCTTGACGAGTTACACTATGGTGCAGCTTATGAGATAGGACCGTAATCAATCGAGGTAAGACTTATCTTTCAGGTTACACGCAGAGTACATATTATCTAACCCTAATCTATTTTAAACTTAGGTCTTCCTTTGCGATATGAAATGTAAGGAAGCTCTTCACAACGTCAATTTACCATAAATATCTTTTGAAAAAATAATAAGAAAAGGTGACTTTATGATGATGCTATTCAAATAGTATTGTGTTAAGATATTCTTAAAAAGTAATCATATTTCCAATTTTATATATTGTATCGGGTGTCAAACAAACACAATAATGTATTCTTCCATGATGTACATACATGCTCTGATAAAATATTAATACATATTTATATTATGATTATTTTAACATACGACATTACATTAACTTTTTAGCTGGCACAATGCCTGGTCCTCCGGTTGTTAACTGTCTTAGCTCTGTGAAAGTGGGAACCTAATTTTTAACAGTACTTTATTTTTTGGCGGTGCCAGAAATCTAACTCGAGACCAGTAGATCAGTAGACAGACCTATCACAGTCTGAGATAAGTCCACGCACTATAAACATCTTTGTATAGTCGGATCGCTGAAATAAAAACTTAATCTGAGTGTTCAAAAATCACTAGCTTTACTTTCCTGTATATATAAGCGGATAAATCGCTTCGGTGTCCGTATGGTCTAAGGCGCTACCTTCGCAGTAGACTATACTGCCGATGACGGGGAGATCGAGGTTTGAATCTCGGTTGAGTGTGAGGGTGGTTTTCCACTCTCCCTCTACACAGATGCGGGTAAAATTCCTCTGAACATAACCTTCCCAATTCCAATAACCATTAGGGTAAATAGTACATAAGCGTATCACCTGAAGACGTGATGCTAATATATATATAATTATAGTACGTGACTATACGTGCCCTACGATGGGCTCCAATTATTGTAGTACACGCCTCACGATGGGCGCCAATTATTGCAGTACACGCCTCACGATGGGCGCCAATTATTGTAGTACATGCCTCACGATGGGCTCCAATTATTGTAGTACACGCCTCACGATGGGCGCTAATTATTGTAGTACACGCCTCACGATGGGCTCCAATTATTGTAGTACACGCCTCACGATGGGCGCTAATTATTGTAGTACATGCCTCACGATGGGCTCCAATATATTGTAGTACACGCCTCACGATGGGCTCCAATTATTGTAGTACACGCCTCACGATAGGCTCAATTTATCAAACCCCATGACGGGCTACAATTATCATGCCCTCTCCTTTGTGGTAAACCGGGGTGACTTGAACACATTTTTGAGCTTCACTTCTAAATTCCTCCTTAACTATTAAATTCTGTTTGCATTGCTTATAGAGTCTTGGATTTAGATTTACTTTTAAGAATATTTTATTATTCTTTTAATGAAACATGATGCCGTTTCTATACATTTCTATAGATTTAATTAATTTATTTAATTATTCTTTTAATGAAACATGATGCCGTTTCTATACATTTCTATAGATATAATTAATTTATTTAATTATTCTTTTAATGAAACATGATGCCGTTTCTATACAAAGACTACTAAAGTATTTTGAGATATCGTCAAACTGCGTTCTTACAAGTTAAGTTCCATCACAGAGACGTTGTGTCCTTCTTGTCAGGAATTCCCCGTACTGAAGAGAGGAGAATTCCATCATCATGGAAAATTTTAGAAGCTGACTACAATGAAATAAACACAGCGCTAGCGCGGAATGGTTGTCAAATATAAATATACAGTATAAAGTATTTATATTAAATAAAACAAAATGAGGGAGTAGATAAATAGAAAAATATACCGAAAAATAAAAATTAATATTTAAATTTGGAAAATACATTAGATAAAAAAAATGAGAATAATTACAATATATATAAGCGGATCCATGCGTTCTATAGCTGTCGCGTTCGACAGATGGTGTCTTTTTTTTTCTTCTAGCTTTTAGATAATTTTAAGCGACAATTTGTCCGTGTCAGTTTCTATACATTAATTATTTGGGTGTCTCGAAGGGCCTTACAGTAGTGAGTTGACTAAACTATAGGTTACCTTATCCGACACTTTAGCTCGGTCGGTAGCATTACTCTCTACCGAGATAAAGGTCCCTGGTTCGATTCCCGGCATGACAGGAAAATTCATCATTGGTGAAATGTGGGTGATGAATTAACAGCTGGGGGCTGACTGTTGTGTCTGGTCTAGATTTAAGTTAGTTATAAGTCGTGTGCTGATATAATCAGTCGGAAATCAGCAAGTTAACGCTAAATACCAAAAATAAATTAAACATAATCTATTATATAGGCTAACTTGATTCTTACCTGCATGCCCACCGTTTTCAAGAGGTCTAGGCTTATTAAAACCGACTATTAAACGTTCTAATTTAAAAGGTAGGATTCCTTCGGTGCGTCTCGTGTCTGCGACCTGACTGGTTTCCGTAGTTTGTTATGTGGCCAGTTCCTTGGAGGCGACTGCGACTGGCGACCAGAGTGCGCGTCTGTATCCGCACTACCCCGAGAGCACCGCCGAGCAAGCGTGGGTTTTAGTAGAGTTGTATTTAGTTTTGTGTTTTATTGGGCTGGTTTTAAAAATGGTTCAAGATTTCTCTATGTAAGGGGACGAAAATTTAATCGAAGAAGTGGCAAAGTACCCCTCAATTTTTGACATATCTTCACCAGTGTACCAGGACTAACATGTGAAGGACAACACATGGAAAGAGATATCAGGAATAGTTGGTTGATCAAGTTGGTATTTTTTACCCACACTATTCCAAAATAACACGGAACATTAAA
Organism: Timema genevievae; assembly: GCA_902155825.1. Classification (NCBI taxonomy): domain Eukaryota; kingdom Metazoa; phylum Arthropoda; class Insecta; order Phasmatodea; family Timematidae; genus Timema; species Timema genevievae. Next base: position 9,181 of record CABFWO010000326.1, read on the forward strand.
TAAAACACAATTGAAACTCTCTGATAACTGAGGAACGGTCTGTTTCTGTACTAAACATACAATTACCCACGACTGGCGACCAAGAGACGCATCTAGGGAAACACTGTAGCCTGCGTCTGCGACTCACCACCCCACGTCTGCGGTCGCTGCCTCGAGACACTAGTCGCACCGAGGGAATACTACCTTTAAGATAACACAACGAGTATATCTCAGATATTAATATCAGGAAACCCGCACTGGTGGTCACATGGACAAAGGCTTCACTCAAGTATACTCTAGTTTGTTGGTGACACGGAAATCGGGGCTCCAATACCCTCCCGTTTCACACAAATGCTGGTGCAGTTCCTTTAAATAATGCCTTCCATAACTCCACCCCATTATCTTGACTAAAATGTCTCTATTACGGAAAGGTAGACCTAATAAGATCCGGTGTAAAAAAAACATCCCCCCCCACCAAGTTTTATTAACCGGTAGGGCTATACTCATACATTAACTACGCTAACAGTATTGGAATGAAGATAGTGGGATTTTAGAGTAAATGTACCCGCATTCTCTTATGGTTAGAGGCAGAAACCATTTAGGATAAAAAACACCACCAGTACACTCAGCCGAGATTCGTATCCTCATTGTCCTCGTCGCCGACAACCCAGTCTGATGCGAGAGTGACGCTTTGGACAACGCGACCNCGCTTTGGACACCGCGACCACCGATACGGGTAAAAGATAGAGTTGGATCGTATCCACTATTTTACAAATACGAATCTCGGAAAAAAATCATGAACATAAGAGGAAATATAACATAACATTCATACATTCGATCAGTTAAGTATTATGTTAAATTACTGGTCTGGGGCCTGGTTGTCAAGTTCATCTTATAATTGGTTCTGAACAACCAATAAGCAGTATTATAGCTCCTGAAACAAACATCACTTGAAAAACAAAAAATATATTAATTTTTTTAAGGATTTGAGTCTCGAATTCAAAATTTTTTCGAATCCTTGAATCTTGAACAGCCTTAAAAATTCTTGGTATTCGAGGGCCCACCCAACAGCCTGCCCAAGTTACCGGTAGCATTAAACGACTAAGGTACGGTTAATGTGCCTTTCTTTGAAGCGGATTGCCTTGGTTCAATCCCAACAGGTTGCACTCAGGAGTATTTTTCCATCATGTGGTTTTCCACGTCCATCTCGGAGGAATTATGGTGCAACTCCCTTGACCTACTGTCCCTAACTACCCTCAGAGGTGACCAAGATAGCTGAGGCGTTAGACTCAAATTGCACCTGGTTTTTGTGGTTTGAATCTTGGCCTGGTACAACGGAGAAGAATGGGGCGGGGTCCCGAATGCAATTATTACTGTGATATTCTCTTCACACTTGAGGTCTTCACACACAACAATGTTGTGTCGATAATATGTAACGTGTGTTATCTAATATAAGTGTTCAGACTGACAGAAGAGCAACATTGCAGGCAGTGCAGTGTTATACATCAGTTGTTGATAATATGTAACGTGTGTTATCTAATATAAGTGTTCAGACTGACAGAAGAGCAACATTGCAGGCAGTGCAGTGTTATACTCCAGTTGTTGATAAGATGTAACGTGTGTTATCTAATATAAGTGTTCAGACTGACTGAAGAGCAACATTGCAGGCAGTGCAGTGTTATACTCCAGTTGTTGATAATATGTAACGTGTGTTATCTAATATAAGTGTTCAGACTGACGGAAGAGCAATATTGCAGGCAGTGCAGTGTTATACTCCAGATAGCTATCAGTTACTGAATGAAAAGTTTGCTCGCTGCCCACGTGACCTGTGTTCAGGTTTTTGAATTCACATTGAGCAGTGAAACTGAGAAACATGTGAAATTGTGAAGCTGCATTGTGTTATATTTCATTTGTCACTCCCTGACTACAAAAATATAGCATTTGCGATAAAATAGGTATATCCCCAAGAGAAGATAATAAACGTTACTTACAAATCCTTCCCTTATCTGAAAATATAAATATATTTTCCTTCGCCCGTCTAGTAGCTTCTACTACTTGTTCTTGACATTCTAATAATAGTTCAAATTCTGAACACATTTTTTTTAACTCGAATATATATGTAGAACTCTTGGAGCTTTAACAATAACTATAGAAGTATCGCCATTAACTTAATGAGCCTTTAAAACATACCTTCTAGTTAGCAAATTATTTATGTATATTTACTTTAATCGGGGTCCAATATTTTATCAAACCCCATGATAGCTCACGCAAAGACCTTCGTTGACCTCTGCACTATCTACCTGAATCGTGGATAGGTCCAATTACAGAACTCTATGGAGTTAAAATAACTACATCTGTTAAGGTTTTTATATGTTTCCATGGGATTTGGGAAATGTTCTTTTAAATAGTCAAAATGCTGTAGCTATGCATTTTTATGCATATTCGCCAAAATATGCATTAGCATCTGAAATATGTATTAATATGCACCATAAAATCGCGTAGATTTGTTAGGCGTCGCACGACATACATTTCTGTGAACCTGGCACATCAAAGTTAGCAAGGGAAAAATAAATTAATATAATAATTATACTCAAAGTTAAGACTGTTTTCTTTCAGAATGAAAGGAATGTATTCTACATAATCAAATAAATTAATGCATTCTAAACAAATATTATATAATTATTATTCACTAAAATAAAAGTAATCCAACCTATTATGCATCAGGCTAAGCATAAAACTGGGCTTTTAAAAAAAGAAAAAGGTTCCTTGTCGGCAATATAAAAGAATATGCATGTAACAATTGTCTAAGAAAAATGTTTGCTCTCACAAAAGTGAATTTTCAATTAAAAATAGGTTCAGATAATTAACTTGCTTCTTATAATTGAGAAAAAATAAACTTCCAATATATAGACTATGTATATAAAATCACTGGGTAGGACAAGACCTCATTATATTCACAAGAAATACAATTATGTGGTTTTATTTCAACAATTATGTATTTTAAAATTTAAAATACGAACATTTTAGAGCTTTGTTCTTTTCACTAAAATAACGCCATCTAAATTCAAAAGATGTTCCTTTTTTTCAACAAATCCCATTCAAAGCCTCTATTCCAAAATTGGGAACATTTCAAGCCCGTTAAGGTATTATTAGCATTAAATGGCTTGTTTTTAGGCAAGTCAATATGTGTACATGAGTAATATAGGAATAAATAGGCTTATACTCATACACATATGTATACATATACATAAATACAGTATATATTTATTTATTAATATAAGAAACAAAACAAAAATAATTTTAATAAAATGAAATATACAGGTTCAGATATTTTCTTATTTAAAAGCGCAGCTTGGTCGAGAAATATTCTAACAAATGACGAACATCTTTCCTCAATTATTTCTATTAGTTCCTAATATGGCCGTTCTGTGAGCTGGCCGCGCTGCAGTGACTGTCGGTTGTGGCTATCGTGTCCCAAGATAACAGAGGTAGAAGTATTTATAAATATTGGCAGGGGTTTGAAAGGATTATGTTCTTAAACAGGTAGATAGTACTGTTCATTTTTCACTTTTAGTCTTTATAGTTTAAATAATATTAGTGAACGTATGCTAATTTTAACCGTCGATAAAAAGAGAGTTTAATAAAAATTAAAATGTAACAGTGTGATGAGTTGCACGACACATTCATAGTCCTTGGACAATAATTTTATTAAATTATATATATATATATACTGTATATTAATAATAGTGTGGAAATAAGAAAATAGATAGCTAAGTGTGTAAATAACATCACAATACACAATCTACCCCCCC
>CABFWO010000326.1:13110-47610 GCA_902155825.1 Timema genevievae
AGTTTCAGAGTCAGACTGAGTATGCCTTGGGCTAGTTTCAGAGTCAGACTGAGTAGGCCTTGGGCTAGTTTCAGAGTCAGACTGAGTAGGCCTTGGACCAGTTTCAGAGTAAGACTGAGTATGCCTTGGGCCAGTTTCAGAGTCAGACTGAGTATGCCTTGGGCTAGTTTCAGAGTCAGACTGAGTAGGCCTTAAGTGCGGTGTTATACTGAATACAAGACGGCACCTGGCTAGACCAGACGCAATAGCAAAATTGGCTGGTTTCAAATTTGAAACTGGCCCATTCCATTCGAGTTTAGATGGGTGTCATCTTGTATTTAGTAAAGTGCCGCACTTGAGGCATACTCATTCCGACTATGAAACTGACCCAAGGCATAATCAGTCTTACTCTGAAACTATCCAATTATGTCAACTTTCTATTGGCCCCCTTTCCTAGAAAAACTATCTTTTTCCCACCTTGAAACTCATCCTCGCCACCACTGAGCAAAAGATACACCAACTAGCCACTGGATTCTGGAACCAAAGGCTGGGATTCAAATCTTCACTCGGGAATAAACGATAAAATGGAAGATAGACTTGTAAGTAAGCAATGCTCTACTACTTTAAAACGTGGTTAAACGAGTGTCTATCCCATCTGCCACACTTCTCTCGTTCCACACGTCACGAATTACAACTTGATCTATTGCACAGGGTTATTTCAAGGCGTTTCGCCATATTTAGGATATGTTTCGCATTGTAGATCACCCTGAGATACTCTTAAACTTGTATTACAATGTTATTTTAATTATAGTCGCATATACAGGAAGAGACTTATTAAAATTAAACTATGCGGTACATGCAATTAAATAAACGTGCACACCAAGTTAGCATAACTCTCGGTAACGGTACCATACAAACTGCTAGACAATAAACTGGCCGACAAGCTATAAACGATAATATGGAAGATTGGGTGGGTCAACCGGTTGGCTGTCCACCACTTTGTTGACTATCACTTTGCCTACACCCCTCGGTAATAAGGGTGACAAGAGAGATTCCAATCAACAATAGGAATATATGCATTAGTTGGAAAGGGATTATAGTAGATTCAGTCCTATTTTCGCAGAAAGAGCCCTTTAAAAATTCACACTTTTTTTTTTGCGGTTAAAATTGATAATATTTGAATGGTACGAGGGGAAAAGGTGGCCAGCCCAATTTTAACTTAAATTGAGCTATTGCTACCATCTGTTCTTTGTCAAATTTTAATTGATAATATTTTAATGGTACGAGGGGGAAAAGTGGACAGCCTATATTTAACTTAAATTGAGCTATTGCTGCCATCTGTTCTTTGTCAAATTTTAATTAATTTAAAAAATATCTTTGCTGGGTTTTGAGATATAAAAATTGTTGTCCTGGAAAATACATGTAATGTGACATCCCCCCCCCCTTTTTTTTAGCCTATGCTCTGAAGAAGTATGGCTTGAAAGGGAATCCAATAGGTCAATGTGAAAGAAGCGTCTTCCAATTGGTTTAGGCATGTCAAGAGGATGAGTGTGGATCGTGTGACTAAGCAAATAAATGAAAGTAGATTGTGTGGATCAAAAGGAAACGGTAGGCCATATAAGACGTGGCTAAATGTTGTAGTTGAATATGTAAAAAAGAAAAACATTAAAAGAGTTTTAAGAATAAAAGAGCATGTATGACTCGGTGTATAAATGTTGAATTTAAGGGATCATGTCAGAATAGGGAAGTGTGGAGAAAGATGGATTTAGTACGAAGTTGTTTTATGAGCTATATGCATAGAATAAATGTATGTATGAATGTATGTATGTATGTATGTATGTATGTATGTATGTATGTATGTATGTATGTATGTATGTATGTATGTATGTAATGTATGTATGCTAGTAGTTTATATAGGGAGTTGGCAGCTGTACAATCTCGCAGAAATTTTCAGTCAATGGCGTAAGAAAACTAAAAAGTAACTAAGAGTTAATCTTTGATACTTCCTAACTCTCAAACATACCAAGTAGGCCCTACTTTCAAATAATATTTGCGTGTGATCAAAATAGTATGTATCAGTCATAATCGTAAGGTTATAAGAAAATGTAATATTTTAATATGAAAATGTACATTTTATTAAGTCTATTTAGAGTTTCTAGAAAGATCTGGGCACTAAATATTGTCGATCCCTGGTTTATAGGTATTGATTACGATATCTCAAAAGCGACAATAAATCATCGGTTGCTTCCTATAAAAACTGGACTGTAAAGTAAGCTGGGACATTGCGGTCAACCTTGTCATTTTTTTACTGTGACATTAATGTTAATTCATAGGTTCCGATAGTATCTCTAAGTGAGATCTAAAAGTGAAAGCTGCAAATCTCATGAGTTGATGTACAACACATTAAGTAGTTTGAGTAAATTTGTAGCTGTCGGATATTGTACTTCCTAACAGTTTCTCCATAGATATAACGTTCAGAAAAAGATAGATTAGTTTTTTAGTTGACAATTTTTATTATTTAAATTAAAATTTTGTTATTTTTTTGAATTTAAACAATTACTTCAAGTAATTTATATATTTCTACCCGTGTTATTATTATTAGTATTATTTAACTAATATAATTCCACGGAATGCATGTAAGTTAAATACATCTATTTATTTGTTATTTTGGGCCATAGGATCTATCCCATTTGTTTTGTACAAATGGTTTTGCAATTTTGTAGAAATGAACCCTTATAATTATTAGATATGTTAGTTGTAGTTATTAGTAATCAGAATACTCAAAGTAAAAAGGATAAGTCCACTACTTGCTCATAATTGATATCCAGAAGCTGCAACGGATTCACAATAATTGGCTGCCTTCTAATCAGGTAATAAATGAAAAAGACGGTGAATTAGCTACATTCTAATTAGATACAAAATGAAAGAGGTGGACAAATGGTTACATTCTTGTACATTATAGTTAGATACAAGATGCAAGATACGGACAAATTGTTACCATCTATTTGTGTACTGTACAAGATGCCAGGGCGGACAAATGGCTAAATTCTTGTTAGGTACAAGATGTATGTAGTAGGTGGGTTGATATAATTGTACAGATAAAATGAGTTCTATAGACCACCATTCTATAATGAACGTTAAAATAATATGTAAACCGATGGTGTTTTTCTGGGGGTGCATATGCGCATAAAGTATGATTGAAATCTTGTAGCGAGTATTTTTCAAATAAAAGGCCACATACATAAAACCATAAAAGAGTGACTGAAGACCTAAAGCCATTTACTTGAAAAAATAATGCAGTCAACATAATATTAATGTTTAACTATGAGTTTAACTTTCTACAAATATAAATCAGAGTGTAAACCTGCACATGCACAAGGTGAACATTTATATCTTACACACCTGTCATGCCCTTCCCTGATTTACCAATGACAAGCATGCCCTTTAGAGGAGAATATTTGATTAAGTTAACTTTAACTGGCATTTATATGATATATTAAGACACCTAACTCAGAACCAGGAAGCTAGAGTTGAAATCCAACCAATTACACTGAACCTTTATTATTTTACCATAATGTGTTTTCCATACTCTTTCCACTCGGTTGCTGCTGGCTTATATTGATATGACTTGGTATTGTCGCACTGATGAACAATATAACTTAAGGAGAAGTTATGAGACTGTGTTTTAAGGAAATTTATCTGTACTTGTATGTAAAGTGGATGGAGGTATTACATTGCGAGAATAGAAAATATCCCCATTGCACCATGTTAGGGCATTAACCCAATCCTCACAGATTTATAATGTGTCATTGCACATTAATATCACCAGTGAGAATGTTTTCCCACTTCCTTAAAACTCTCCCCCTCCCCTTTTTATGATTATACTTCCGTAGTTTAAACAGTTTAGTAGATAAGTGGATAAGTAGATAATTGGCATTAAGTGGCTTATTCTTTGTCCAAAATATGAGCTATATCTACCGTTTCCCTCCACTTAAATAAATGGAATGACACGATTGGACCAACTTTCTCATATTGTGCATTATAGCTCGGAATTTTTTTTTCAAAAATAGGATTTCTGTAAACTATTCTAAAGTAAAATTTTCCTAATAAAAACAAACATTCTTTCTTGATAATCAAAATAACACTCTTCATATATAAAATATGAAACAAAACTTTTCAAATATTTTTTAACAAATTATTATCAGTTATTTGTAAATAACATAAAATTATTTTTAATTTGTATAAATAAAAAACCTATTCTTATTCATCATGAAAAACAATTTACAGATATACAATTTGAACTAAATATTCAAGAATAGTTCCAAACAATTTTTAATGTTCTAAAATTTGTCATAAATAAACTACCATTAACTTTAATTATTTTGGAAAAATAAAAATAAACATTATTATTAAACACGTAAAATAGAGCCCAGATACCAATTTTAAACAAAGTCTTTGTAACTCTTTTCGAAAAATTTAAAAAGTTTAAAAAATTAGTAATTAACTACCATATTAAAAAAAGATCTATGTAAAACTATGTATATTGTGCCTGTAGCATGGTCTTATATATGTCCTAACCCAACCCTTGGGACACCACGTCTGAGTCCACGTGAGTAGAACTTAACAGACGCTTCCACGTAGCCGGGGTGGGCAACGGCATTAACATTGCGGCGGCTTAACGACTGTAGTATGGTCGGTGGCGGCTAAGTTCTGTAAGGACCCAGTGACGTGGGGTATATCACGCCCCCCTGCGCAGGACTACGTGGCTGGTACCAGGCAGCAGCGGTATAAGGATCGACTTGAAGCACAGATTAAATTATGCTCGAGTTGGTTCAAGATCGATCAGACATGGCCGTGACCGCGTCGAGTGGTAGTTTGGCCGTGCAGCTGCAAAGGAAAGACTGCCACAATTTATTTCCCCCGAAAAGCCTTTTTGTCAAGGAAACAAAACTAATTATGGCTCGTCCTGGGGTGAGAAAAAATAATCCGGGGGTAAACCTGTCCCCCTTTTGGATCTCCGGGTGGTAACTACGTCAGGGATAGCGATCAACAAAGAACAATTTATCAAATAAAACTTTCCCTTTCAGCGTAGGGACATGGAATATAAGTACAATGAGAAGGGCTGGGAAACTGGAAAATTTGAAATGAAAATGGAAAGGTGTGGTGTGAACGTTGCGGGTTTAAGTGAAGTCCGGTGGAAAGATCAAGGTAAAATAGTGTCTGGAAATTACACAATGTTCTCTTTAGCTGGAAAGAGTGCGGGAAAAGGAGTGGCAATAGTAGTGATGGAAAATGAAGGGGTGAAAAGCGTTACTAAAATGAAGTGTCATAGTGATAGATTAATGTTTGTGAAACTAAAGGCTTAACCAGTGAATAGTACAAATGTACACTCCAATTACCGACCACGGTCATGTCGAGGTAGATTACATATATGATGATATTGAAGTTTTTTATTTTTTTATTTTAGCACCACGTCTTACTGCCTGTCCATGTTATGATTGAAGTAATTATTCAATATAAGGGAGGAGGGAAAGTGAATACTATCATCATAGGCAATTGGAACAGTGTGGTTGGAGAAGGATGGGGAAAGAAGATCATAAGGCCACATGGACTGAGGAAGGGAAATAACAGAGGGCAGATGCTCATCGAATTCTGCCAGCGGAATAACCTGGTTATGACAATCACCTGGATTAAGTAACGGAAGACAGAACTATACACAGGAAAGAGCCTAGGAGACATGAGCAGGTACCAACTATTAAACTATATCCTTGTCAAGTAGTGATTCAGGAATGGAATGAAGGATGTGAAGACATTGCCAGGTGCCGACATCGTTTCGGACCACAACCTTCTGGTAGCCTTCATTGAAACAAGGCTGAAGAGGAGAAGAAAGATGAGAAAGATTAAACCAAAGTTTGACTTAGATATATCAAGAAGTAAACGTTACATTGTGAGAAATTAATTAGAATGTATTGAGATGATAAAAGCTAGTTTAAGTGTGAAAGAGAAGTGGGATAATGTTAAGACTATTTTTGTGAAGGTACTAAATGACAATGTTGGTAAAGTGAAGAGGGCTGCATGAAAGCCCTGGGTAACAAGAGAAATGCTTCATAAAATGGAAGAAAGAAGGAAATGGTAAAACTTCAACAAAGAAGAGAATATATGAGGCTAAATAACGAATTAAGGATAGAAACAGACAAAGCGAGGAAATATTATATAGATAAGACATGAAATGAGATTATCAAACTGAAAAAAAAGGGGGGGGGGGAGACTGGGAAGAAATGAAAATAAAGTTGTGTGAACAATAGGAATATAAATCCCAAAGATCAAATGGTAACGGATCATAAAGAGGTTTTTTTATGATTTTATATAGACAAACTGTACGACAAGTAAAATAGACCAGAGAACCTGGAGATTGAAGCAGAAGAAGAGGTAAAGGAAGACTGAAAAGGACCCAGCATTTTAAAGAGTAAAATGGAGTGGAGAAAACTATAAAGGACACGCGAAGAAGTAAAACTGCTGGAAATGATTACATACCAGTTTAACTTCTGAAGAAACTGGGAAACAACGGATTAATGGCTATAACAAAACTTATAAATAGGATCTACGAAATAGGAGAATGGGCAAAGGACTTTCTATACGTAGCTAAAGTGGCCCCAAAGAAGAAGAAACAAGCCAAGAAATGAAATGCAGTAACCACAGGACCATCAGCCTCATCTCCCATGTGGGTAAGATGGTGGTACAGAAAATAGAATGTGTAATGGAAGAAGACTAATTTGGGTTCAAAAAAGAAAAAGGAACCAGATATGTCATTGGGATGCTGAGAATAATTTCAGAGATTGCTGTAAGTCAAGGAAGAGGTCTACATTGGTTTCATCGACTGGAAAAAGGCGTTTGATAAAGTGAAATGGAAGAAACCGATGAAAATACTCAAGAAGATCGGCATCAACGGGAGGGACATAAAGCTGATTGCGAACCTGTACCTGGGACAGCGAGTGAAGGTGAGGCTGAATTATGTAGAGACCAACATCGTAGAGAGAAACTAAGAGGAATGAGGCAGGGATGCTGTTTGTTACCCAGTATGTTCAACTTGTATGGAGAGTAGCTGGTCAGAGAAGTCCTGTAGTGACGTGGACATTTCAGGATAAGAGAACACGTCATCAACACAATAAAATACGCCAATGATTTAGCATTAATGACCAAAACTAAAGAATAGTTGCAGGAAATGATGGACCTACTGGTGGAGATAGGTAGAATATATGGCATAAAGATCAACATCGAGAAGTAAAATGTGATGGTGTTTAAAAAATGAAGAGCCATTGAAAATCAAAACTGGAAACTAGGTGTTGGAAAACATAGAGTAGTTCAAGTACCTGGGAAGTTTGATGACAAAGATGCCTATTGCACCAAAAAATTAGGTCAATAATCACCATGGCCAAGGAAGCTTTCACCAAGAAGAGGTTACTTCTGATAAGCAAAATCAGTTTGGAACTAAGCAAGAATCTGATGATATGCTACATTTGGAGCATCGTGTTGTATGGAGCAGAAACTTGAACTCTTAGGAATATGGGAACGAAATGCTTTGAATGCGGTGCTGAAGAAGACTTGAGAAGATCAGGTGGACAGACAGGGTGACAAATGAAAAGTCTTAAGAAGAGTGGGTGGGACGATGTGATTCTTCGGTACAAAGCAAACTGGATTGGACACATCCTTAGGAGAAGCTGTTTTTTGCGCGACAAGGAAAAGTTGAGGGAAAGTGGAGCTTAGCAAGAAGGAGGATTCACATATTAGGTGACTTGAAGGAAAGAAGATAATTCTGGGAGCTGAAGGAGGAGGCAGAAGACAGAGCACACCGGTGGTCTAAGTTCACTGACAAAAGGAATGGACATGTCGTGAAACAGAACATATGATGATGATGATGATGATAATAATAATAATAATAATAATAATAATAATAATAAAGTACATTGTAAAAAAAATACAGGATTATTATTTTAAACCAAATCGCTAAAGCCATTTTTAAAAATATTAAATTTAAAAAGTCATCAGTAAACTATACCGAATTTTCTCCCAAAAAACTAAGATACGCGTTTATTTTTCATGTCCAATACTCCCCAGATATACATTTTAAACAAAAAGGTTATGGCTATTTTTAAAATATTTCAAATTTTCGAAAATCGCTCATCGGTAAACTACCCTTTAACCAAGTTTATAGTGCTATTTGGGATGTCAAACATTCTCTGTATATCCACTAAAACCAAACTGTCAGAACTATTATAGAATAATTTGGAACACAAAAAATTGCTCATTATTAAAGGCCTTTAATTTGAAGGCTAAGGTTAAAATGAGAAAAAGTTCTGAGTCATTACCCTGTAACATCTAGATAGAAAGTTTGAACAGAACCCATTAAAGAGTTTCAGATCTGTGTCCAGGGTCAGGTAGACAGACAGACACAATGGTAAATCCAATGTTTTGGGTTCGGACACATATTAAACCTAAAGATTCATCATAACCTCAAGGTCTAAAATGTTTACGATAACAATACTTTACTGGTAGAGGGTTGGGAAAGAGTCAGAGAGCTGGGGAAGAGCTAGAGAGTTGGGAGAGATCTAGAGAGTTGGGAGAGAACTAGAGAGTTGGGAGAGATCTAGAGAGTTGGGAGAGAACTAGAGAGTTGGGAGAGATCTAGAGAGTTGGGAGAGAACTAGAGAGTTGGGAGAGATCTAGAGAGTTGGGAGAGAACTAGAGAGTTGGGAGAGATCTAGAGAGTTGGGAGAGAACTAGAGAGTTGGGAGAGATCTAGAGAGTTGGGAGAGAACTAGAGAGTTGGGAGAGATCTAGAGAGCTGTGAGAGAGCTAGAGAGTTGGGAGAGAACTAGAGAGTTGGGAGAGAACTAGAGAGCTGTGAGAGAGCTAGAGAGCTGGGAGAGAACTAGAGAGTTGGGAGAGAACTAGAGAGCTGGGAGAGAGCTAGAGAGTTGGGAGAGAACTAGAGAGTTGGGAGAGAACTAGAGAGTTGTGAGAGAGCTAGAGAGTTGGGAGAGAACTAGAGAGTTGGGAGAGAACTAGAGAGTTGTGAGAGAGCTAGAGAGTTGGGAGAGAACTAGAGAGTTGGGAGAGAACTAGAGAGTTGTGAGAGAGCTAGAGAGTTGGGAGAGAACTAGAGAGTTGGGAGAGAACTAGAGAGTTGTGAGAGAGCTAGAGAGTTGGGAGAGAACTAGAGAGTTGGGAGAGAACTAGAGAGTTGTGAGAGAGCTAGAGAGTTGGGAGAGAACTAGAGAGTTGGGAGAGAACTAGAGAGTTGTGAGAGAGCTAGAGAGTTGGGAGAGAACTAGAGAGTTGGGAGAGAACTAGAGAGTTGTGAGAGAGCTAGAGAGTTGGGAGAGAACTAGAGAGTTGGGAGAGAACTAGAGAGTTGTGAGAGAGCTAGAGAGTTGGGAGAGAACTAGAGAGTTGGGAGAGAACTAGAGAGCTGGGAGAGAGCTAGAGAGCTGGGAGAGAACTAGAGAGTTGGGAGAGAGCTAGAGAGTTGGGAGAGAACTAGAGAGTTGGGAGAGAACTAGAGAGCTGTGAGAGAGCTAGAGAGCTGTGAGAGAGCTAGAGAGTTGGGAGAGAACTAGAGAGCTGTGAGAGAGCTAGAGAGTTGGGAGAGAACTAGAGAGTTGGGAGAGAGCTAAGAGATATTTCTAGAGAACTCGGAGAGCTAGAGAGCCGGGAGAGAGCTGCGATACTACTGAGAATTTTAATTATTAATTGTTTTATCTAATAGTCAGAGTTCCTGGCTACAGATCCAGAGGTCTCGGGCTCGATTCCCGGCACATCTAGTTTTATGTAAAGCAGTGGGCCTGGAACGGAGTCAATCCAGCCTCGTGAGGACAAATGAGTTCCTCGAATGAAAAAGTAGTGACCGCGGCCTAGAAAACTGAGTTTAACAGTCATAGGGAGGGCTAGTTGTGCTGACTAAATGACACTCTATCCTCAAAAGTTGGCACTATCTCTCCAACACTCGGTGGCTGGTATAGCTCGCTTGCGGGATCACGCTATAAAGGCACCTGTATATAACATAATATTATTGTTGTGTAAAAGAAAACTTTTAGTTTAGTTTAGTTTGTAAAGAGACCTCCGAAGGTGAAAATATTTATAGGACTCTTAACTTTAAAACTTTAATAACCATATATATTTTTAAATATTAGGTCAAACACATTTAATAATATCCGTCTGGACTATCTGCATATTTACAATAATTAAGTAAGGATGAGGAATCTATAACTCAGTAGAAATGTACCCAAATTGGCATGATGGACGATTGAGAACTATTTAGTAAAAAACACCCTGTTTACACTGGATCGGGATTCGAGCTCTGACCTCCCCTTAATTGCATGCCCAACAGTTTTGGCAGTAATTAAATTATAATCGCAATTCGTTGCACCGGGCGGAATAACAAACAATATTTTTCCTTTTAAATTTAACGAACATAGAAAGAAAGGATTCGATGAAACCTCTGAATCAGGTTTCTAAAAAAAAATTTTTTTTTTAAAGATATCAACAAAACCTGCCATGATTTCCCGAGGGCCCTTGAAAAAACAGCCGAGCACGATCGATTACCTAGATCAAACTTTCCACCACTTCCTCTCCAAGATATCCTTATCACCGAATCACTAGCGTCCTGCATTGCACAGGATGTTAACCAACAACCAGCACAATATTGGTCTTATCGCCAATTTTAGTTGGAGGCCTAAGTCGTATTATTTCCCAACATTTCCAAACGCTCTTTATGTTCGTGAGAACAGCTGGTCTATCTTTCGTCACTACAGTAACCACATGAATCAAGATTATAAACATTGAATTGAAAAAAATAGGAAGAAGGGGAGGAATGGATAGGAAATAATTCAAGAAATAAAGTGATTCCGAAAAATCCGTAAAGAAAGTGTGTAGATGGATAGGGTGGAGAGAAAAGGGTGGACATATAAAATGAGTCTGAAATATTAATAAAGAAAGTGTGTAGAAAGATGAGGAAGAAAGAAAAAGGTAAATATATAAAGAGAGTTTGAAAGATCCATATAGAAAGTGTATAGAAAGATAAGGTAGAGAGAAAAGGGCAGATAGATAAATAAAGTCTTAAAGATCCGTAAAGAAAGTGTGTACAAATATGAGGTTTAGAGAAATGGGTAGATATATAAAGAGAGTCCGAGTCCGAAAGATCTATAAAGAAAGTGTGTAGAAGGATAAAGTAAAGATAGAAAGGGAGAAAGGAAGATTGCCGTTCAAGGAGCTATAGATAAAGGGGGAGATGAGGCATAGGAAGAAGAGAAGAAAGAGATAGCAACACCTTTCTTTGGCAAAAAAAAAAAAAAGTTCTTCAGTAGATGCATCTAGTTTGATTTTCTTTAGATAGTAATATCAATATATCTCGAATATCTGTAATCATCATCCTGGAATTTAATAAGAAACTTTTTAAATGAAGAGAAAAAATATCATATTCCAGGATATCTATGACAAATATTCAATAGCTGCTGAGATTGCACTGCTTAAGGTGGGGATTTAGGGAAGGCGAGAAAATGTTAAATGGTTATACAGTTTTTATCCCAAAACTTTTTTGATCAAAATAAATCAAATACTGCCTCACTACGAACACGGTGATATCAACAATTGTTGAATATCTGTCAAAGTTGTCTTGGAATATAATGACAACTTATGCTCATGACAGATATTCAACTGTCGATATCACAATGTTAAGGAAATCGAACTCATAAGTTTGAGCTGGGGCAACATTTTATTTATTGTGCCAAAACACTTTTTTGCTGTAAAAACTGCAAAAAAATTCCCTTCCATTCTACCTTAGTATAAAATCATAATACTAATAGTACTAAACAAACCTATCCGCTTCGGTGGCCGCATGGTCTAATACGTCGATCACATAATAGACTAGCCTGCTACTAACGGTTTTATTGGGGTTTGAATCCCGGTTGGGTGCACTGAGGGTGGTTTTACCTAAATTGTTTTCCACTCTCCTTCCACACAAACGCGAGTACACTTCCTCAAAATTCAACCTTCCTCATATAAAACATTAACGTAATTATACACGTCCAACACAAACGGTTAGTAAAACACTTTGCCAAAACAACAAATAATAACATTCCAGTGTTAGCTTTAAGTAAGTTGCATACCCCTAGCTTGGGTATACCTGTTCAACCATTGATACAGACACGAGCTACTGGTTGCCTATCATCACGGCACTCTCAAAATCTTGCAGGGTTATTAGTTTTCTTCTTTTTAACAATGTTTCTCCTAGCGGGGAGATGGGATTGCATCGAGACAATTGTTTTAGGATCATTAGGAGTATAAGGAAGGTACCGAGTTGCGTCCTGTGACCACCAGACCGACCCGAGGGAGTACAAAGTTGCGTTCAGCTGCGTCTCATCTATCTAACTACATCAGCCGCGTCTCTTCTATCTAACTCTATCAGTCACGTCTCACCTATCTAACTCTATCAGCCGCGTCTCACCTATCTAACTCTATCAGCCGCGTCTCACCTATCTAACTCTATCAGCCGACGTCTCACCTATCTAACTCTATCAGCCACGTCTCACCTATCTAACTCTATCAGCCATGTCTCACCTATCTAACTCTATCAGCCATGTCTCACCTATCGAACTCTATTACTAGAGCCATAAAGTCAGTCAGTTGTGAACAGTGATAATATGACAAACATTCAATCTTTATTTCTCGCTAGGCTAGGTTAGGTTTGTTTATGTTGTTTTCTGTGACACATGGCTGTAGAATTGACTCATTTATATTTTAATGTATCATTATGGACACACTTTTGTCTATTCTTTCAATATCATTTTATTCATTAGACTTGATTCCTTCGGACGCAACTCAGCTGGTAGTAAAATGTATCTGTTCAATCCTTCGGACGTAGCTCTGATGGTAGTTCTTTTATATATTAGATACCTGCTTCGGTGGTCGAATGGTATAAGGAATTGGTTCTCAAAGGCTTTGGTCTTAAGAACCCTTCTTTACATTCCTAAATATATCGCGAAGATCCCAAAAGAGCTTTTGTCTATGTTAGCTCTATTTATATATATTTACCACATTAGAATTTAAAACTTTGAGATTTATTATATATGCATTTTAGTACCCGTTTGAATTGTACGCAATATACATATTTACTAACTAAATTAATTTTAACAATAAATATTTTTATTATTAAATAAAACTATTACTTGTTAAACATAACATATTAGTATAAGAATTGAATATCGCAATTCAATTGTTCAACCGTTTATAGGTTTTCATATTCCTTTGGGACTAGTGTGAAGGTATTTCCGTCTGTGTGTGTCTGTTAACTAATTAACAGATTTATACTAATTAATATGAAAAAAGGCCATGTCTGTTGATAAACTGCACCGTTAAAGTTGAAGAAAAATGAGTAGCAAAAACAATACCTATATTTTAATTCGTACATATTTTTGAATCAAGGTTTAGAGGAAATGCATTCATATTTTATTTTAGCACCGCATCTTACTACCTGCTCAGGCTATACGCATATGAATTAATGACGATAATGAGCTAGGGATGAAGAAGGTTGAGTTTAGGGGATGTATTCCCGTGGAGGGAGAGTGGAAAACAATTTTAAAAAAACCTTCAATATACGCGTCCAGAATACGAACCCCGATCTCCCTGTAATCGGCAGTATAGTACAATAGGAGAGTGTCGCCTTAGACCATGCGGACATTGAAGAAGATTGCATTGGAATCGAAGCGGAAAGTTAATGGGAAAACCACAATAATAAACCAAATTTTAGAAACTCCCTACAATCCACACGAGCAGGGTTTGAACCTCAACCTCTCCTTCAATGAAAACTCAGAGCTATGCGAGTCATCACTGTGGGTACACATATATTAAATAAATATAGAAAACTTAGGGGCTAAGGATTCATATTTTGCATACATCAGACAACCCGTGTTTGAAGCATGTTGATTACGAGATTTTGAACAAAGACTAATTTAAAAAATGTTTGTGGTCCGTTTTTAAATTATAGCAAAATAAAACACCTGTTTAATACTTTTTTTATCAATTCACACTAGCACTCAACTGCATGTCCAATAACTGACCATCAACATGACAAACATCGTGTGATTGAGCGCATGCGTGGATACCAAGGGTCAAGAAAATAAATTCATAACTAACCAAAATATGACACGATAGTTAATAATTATTGTATAAGAGCCGGTAACATAAAAAAATATATTTTAGTGTTTAAACACACAGATCATTGTAAAATAAGTAATATAAGGTAAAATTAGCTTAATATAATATTTTTATAGGATTATTATTTGTCGAGTCTAATTTTTTTTTTGTTATGTTTCCTGAAATTGAATGGCGGGCAGTGGATTACCGATCTCAGAGCTACATAGCTTAGAGTTACCACACACCCGGAAAACCGGGAGAGCCTACAAAACACAGTGAACTTTGTATTTAGAAAATATTGGAAGCCCTGATAAATTTTTTTCACCCCGTTTTATTACCCGTACGGGATATACGCCCGTGTACTAATTACTTTAGTGTGTTAGGGAATATGAAGGTTGAATTTAGAGGAAGTTTACCGGTATTTGCATGTAGACAAATTGAAAAAACACCTTCACAACACCCTACCGGGATCAAACCACGCTTTCTCCGTAATCGTCAGTCAAGTGACTAGTCTATAGCGAGAGTAGCACCTTAGACCATGCGGCCACCGAAGCGGGTCTCCTGGTATTTGAAACACTCTGTTGTTCGTGAATGGAACACGCATCTGTAATTCTGTAGGCCACCCCTGAGGATGTTGGGATGCGATGGATGTCAACCTACCAGAGAGTACGACAGGATGTTCGTCCAAGAGTGAGTGAAGGGGGGNATTTACACTGAGGTTCGAAATTAGTTTGATTCTTATATCTAGGAAATTGCTGGTTATTACCTTAATAATTAAGTTAAAAGGATCACAGGCGTCAAATGCACGAAAACTATTGGCCAAAAAGCGTTGATTGATATGATCTATCAAGCTTTGGTTTTCCCATCCTCTCTCTTTGTTAATACAAGTGTGCATCCATACACTACCCTCATTTTCCCTCCGTACCTCTTGGATTTTACCATTAAACGTATTAATTAAAAAATTATGTTTTATAATTGAATCAACAATGGCAAAATTGGTTCTATGCACTCGATAAAAACTCACGCGGAGCCACCTTACGCGAACTACCGTTATTTTTCTTGGGATTTTTTTTTGTGCAACCATAAATTACATTGCAACATTGTAGTCCAAGGCTAGCCAGCAACACTGCACGCCCACCCACACTAATTTATGGTATATCAGCTGACGTTTGCCAAGTTATTCGAGGTTATGATTGATTTATGATTATTTAAAAAAAATCTGAATGTGTTCACGTTCACGAATTCACGTTTTTATTCTAAAGTTGAGCTTTAATGAGTGCAAATATAAAACAAAAAAAAATCACTTAAATTTGTAAGTTAAAGGAATTTTTACTTTTGGAGAGGAAGTATTGGGATCGTAAATTGAAATCAAGAATTTGATAAATGTTGACGTATCATGCATGACCCCTTGACACCAAACAAATGGTTTTTGAAATGCCGTCCGTCCGTCTGTAACTCGGACTAATACCGACACTATTTTACCGATTGGGCTGATACTTGGCATCTGTGGTTTTCACAAAGTCCTGTAACGTTATGTTTCACTTGTGAAGCCCCTCGTTGTTGAAGCCCCTTTTAATGTATTTAGTGAGGTGAGGTGATGATGATGATGATGATGATGAAGATGAATCCTCTGCTTGTTGGACTCCACTTTATAAAGTTGTTTTGTGAAGATGGTGAAGGTAGGGGACTCTCGGAGGTTGGAGTCTTGTGCTCCGGCTTATTAATGTTAGTAAGGGCTGGGTTCTCACTGTATATATATATATATATATGAGAACTTGCTTTTTATCTATTTAATATTCTTTATTTATTGTATTTATAAACCTAACCCGGTACGGTAACTCAATCACTGTCTCTTTATACTAGAACAGTTTTTATTTTTGAAAATAGCAAGATTAATCTGACGCAGACCGTTCCTATGTAATGCCGTGGAACGACTGTTAATTGATATAATATTTTTTAATCATTCGATCGCGGACTGTTCCCGTATAATGCTGTGGGATGACTGTAGAGAAGCCTTCTTTTTACGTATATCTTTCGAAAAAAATTGTTCCAGAACCATCCGTAGTTTTTTTAAGTTACACCATGATCTATCCTTCGAGATGCGAAATAATAAGATGGAGCTAAAAAAAGAGAGACAGAACATGTCTTTCAGCCTTGTTTCACAAGTGTGTTTGCAATAGGGATGGAGTTAACTGCGAACGATGAAATTTAGTTGTCAACAATAAAAAAAAATATTTAGTCACCCAACTGTGAGAAGATTTCCTAACACTTATGGATGCTTTGAGTTTTATATTTTGAAAATATTTATTCATTTTAAAATAAATGAAGTGTGGAACATTTCGATTAGAATGATTACCATTTCATTACATTCCCCCATCCCCCCTGAGGATTTTTTGGAATTAGATATCTAACCCTAAAATTAAGGGTAATTTACTGAAAGGCAAAATAAAAAATCCATTTTCTTGAAATTTGCTCTAACAATTCTGCTTAAATTTTATATATAGGCACTGTTTATAAACAAGATGTAAATTCTCATTTTTTCATGAAAATGACTTTGAGGGTAATTTACATAAGGGAATTTTCCAATTTTCAACATTTCTCCGCAATTATTTGAGATACGAGAGAACTTATTATGTTAAAGTTGTAGTACTAGTAAAGATAAACATCTTTTATTTGAAATTTATATGTATAAAACCGATAATATATTAGCTATAAGCAAATATACATACTTTTTAATATATCTTTGAAAATGAATTTAATTCTCATGCTCTTTGTTGGACAAATATGTTTCTAATTTCTAACTTTTCTGTAACAGTGTTCCTAGTCCCTAATGCGATAATATAGATAACAATGAATGTTATTTCATTAATGATCTTTGGTGTAGTACAAAAATGTATAGACCTATTATATTTTCGTTTCACAAATCTTAAGGAATTTTTAGTAAATGTTTATTTTAAGATAAAAGTGGGAGAAAGTCTGTGTTTTGCGCAACACAAGTGTATCCTTAGAAAGGTAACGGTACTAAACAACTCATCAGGCAATAGGCAAAGCTTTCCCTACAATTACGGTTTTAAGTAAAGCAAAAATAAATGGTACGGCACACCGCACAGACTTTCTCTCTCTTTCTATAAACTCGTAAGATTTTTGAACGGAATAATGTACATTGTATCATCACCACTCCACATAAGAACACGCATAAAATAATATACAATGATATATAATCAATGAGAAAAGAGGCGCATCTTTGTCCACCTAAGAACATTTCAAACAGTTTAATGTCTTCCACAAGGGTCAACACTTCGTATTAAAATTTCGATTTCTGGTTAAAATTTTAACATTTTATAAGGTGTTGCAGATCTTCAAGTCATCGCATTGATATTTAATTATTCATTTATACATTTTGACCAATAAAAAATGTAAATATTGACTATTGAGTCTAAAATGGAGATAGATCATTGCTATGCAAACATTTCTCCTAAGAGATTTAAGGAAAAATAACATACTTTTTTAGATACTTATATTTAATTACTCTATGGCATTGGAGAATTATTGCGTTAAGACTTAAGTAGTATATGTTTACAACTAAAGCTCACAAAATTGTATTAATATATTTGCAAATATCTCAGAAACTGTTGCTTTTATAAAAATATATGTCAAATAAAAGTTTTTTATTTCTAATAGTCCTACAATTTTGCAATGATAAGTTGTTTAGTTTCTCAAATAGTTGTGGAGATACGGAAATTAACGCTTCTGTAAAGTACCCTAAAAATCATTTTCATAGGAAAATGAAAATAGCCAGTTTATTTATAATCTTAATCAACGCCTAGATACGAATTTTAATCAAAATCGTTTGAGCAGATTTTGAGAAAACCAAATTTTTCTCTTTTCGCCCTTCAGTAAACTACCCTTAATTTTAAGTTTTTATAGACACACAGACAGACGGCATTGCAAAGACTATTTTTTAGGGTTCGGGGGGTCATGAGACGTCGACATCCATCAACATTTCAGGTTAGTTTTTTTTACGGTCGCAATACTTAAACTTTAATGTCCAAAAAGTTAAAAAAATTATATAATTGCGTATAGATTGAAAGTTATTGATTTTATAAAAATATGTTTCGGATAAAATATCTGTATTATAAATATATATACATATTTGTAATGCTAAGTAATTTCATATCTCAAATAGTTTCGGAGCTATTATAAAAAATGTTAATTTACGCATCAGACCGGAGCCCTTAAAGCCATTTTGCCGAAATATTGAGAGTAGCCATTTTGTTTGGAATATTTATTAATGTTCATAAATGAAATTTAATCAAAATCGTTAGAGCCGATTTTGAGAAAATCGACTTTTTCTCTTTTTTCCCTTCAGTAAACTACCCTTAATTTTAGGGGTAGATATCCAATTCCAAAAACCCCTCGGGGCAACCCTATGAAAACCCTAGATATCAAGTTTCAGCTCAATCGGTAAAATAGTTTAGGCTCTAGTTGGAGGTACAGACAGACAGACAGACAGACAGACAGACATTCAAAAACCACTTTTTCGGATTCAGGAAGTCATGAAACGTCAAAATTCATCAAAATCTCGAGTTCGATTTTTTTGACGATCACCATACTTTCTCTACCTGTAAGATAGAGAGAAAGTAATAAGGCAATTAAAAAAGAAGCTATGTAAACGGCAGTCAATTTTTGCGAAAAGTAGGGATAAAGATAAATCTGCTTTCTCATCTTACCGCGTACCATACTTCAGACTATCGCTAAAAAAAATAAGAGACCTTAAGAAGATGGTGAAATGATAAAATAAGCGCTTTTAGAGCTGCAGACGGATTATTTGACGACTTTAAAAATAAAGCTGACATAATATCTGTGATAAAGTCTACCCAGGTTTCTGCCAATAGCGTGAGTGATCAAGCGAGTTGAGGTTATGTCTGGTGATTTTGCTTCACAGTTGAAAAACCAATAGGGTGTTTCTCACTACATCTTGATGAATCTATGCATGTGACACTTCTTAGATATATATATTTGTAAGTTTGATTTTTAGAAGTTTTTAATGTAAAAGAAGAAGTCTGAAACTTATTCCCTTGAAAAGACATACTACAGGTGAGGACATTTTTCTTTTCGCCGAGTTTAAAACATTTATTTCTTCTTGAAATATCCCTGTAAACAGGCT
Organism: Timema genevievae; assembly: GCA_902155825.1. Classification (NCBI taxonomy): domain Eukaryota; kingdom Metazoa; phylum Arthropoda; class Insecta; order Phasmatodea; family Timematidae; genus Timema; species Timema genevievae. Next base: position 32,447 of record CABFWO010000326.1, read on the forward strand.
TGCGGGAATCCCAACAGATGGCGTTCCAGCTTTTACTGGCGTCAAAAATAGATTTATCACTTTGTGCCAGAAAGATAAACGCGTTCTACCATTTGTTTCTTACCACTGCATTCTTCACCAGCAAATACTGTGTAATGGTTCCGCCTCGCATTTGGAGAAGCCCCAATATTTATAATTGTATTTTATTAGTTTATGGCTGTGTTATGCCACTATTTGCCATGGGATGGATTTTCATCCCAAAGGAAGGGCTACTATCAGACCGCCATGGTGCCTTACAAATTTATTTTATTTTATTTTATTCCATCTGTTGCCGCTTGCTTTCGAGAGCCCCTAGGGACTGGTGTGGGCATTAAAAAAAATTGTATGAGTGTACATATGTACTTTATTTCTGATGTTTTTAAATTGAATCAACGTCTAAAAAATAAGGACGATTCCTCCATCGTTTCAAAGAACGTGATGCATACTATCTTTAAATTGAAAGTTTTTGGCTATATGGGGTTTTGAGTTTCTGATAGACGTTCCAAATAATGGACTGAACCTCAAACTTCAGAGCTGGGACAAGGATTTAGGGGAGATGATATCTGATAAAAAGTGTTTTACAAGAAACTTGAACTCTGGGAGAAGAACCTCAGCGGAGGAGATGTCAAACATGTCCTCTGTTGGAAAGATAAAATGGATTACAACTTAATTCATAGCCCTATTCTGAAAATGAAAAATGAAAAAATATGTTGAACTTTTTGCTCATTTCATTTCAGTTCCTTTTAGAGATATCGACACTGAAAGAATATCCATTTGTATAACTCCACACTTCCAAGAAGATGGCCCTCTATCATATAAGGAGTTCATAGCTTTCCATAGTACTTTATCGTTGAAGGGTGTTGTCTCAAGCTAAGGGTGGGTATGTTCTCTTGTCTCAAACAAAGATGATTCCTTTCTGGTTCATGCCGCACTCCAAGGGAAGGAAATGTTCTGCTATAACCTTCTGTGGGGTCATCATTCTAAACAATGAAGGTGGTGAGAAATAAATAAAGAAGCAGGCTCACAGATGATATCTTGATAACTGCATTCGAGTGGGAGTGACATTTGTGAACGAAAGTAGATAACATTATTCTTTGCATGTTACACACAAATTTGTTTTCATGCATGATTAATATTGTGTTTAAAAAAATGAATAATCCTTGTATTTTCTAGCATTGAAAAAATAATAATTCTAGTACAATAAATGTAATAATATTTTCACATTATTTTTATTACAATTATGAACCAAGATGCAGATCCCACCCTCAGTTTGTACACAGGTGTGAAGGTACAGGTTACAATAAGGTCCAACTTGCGACACGGATATTTTTTTATTCTGTGTAACTCGCGGAACAATTTTGACATTTTGAAAGCAGCTCTCATGCTAAATGAGTTTGGATACCCTTGATTCTAGATCATCCCGACCTAAATCAATTCAGAGAAACTGTTTCTTGACCATAAATAGAACGTTTCATTTCCCCCGCCCACCCAAAGCAAAGTTGAACACATTCTGGAAGCGCGTTTAGCTAGTGGGACTCATCATTCGTGGCAAGTACTGTAAAGAAGGACGTACTGGAGTAATCTAGACGCGTTTAGCTAGTGGAGACTCATCATTCGTGGCAAGTACTATAAAGAAGGACTTACTGGAGTAAACTAGACGCGTTTAGCTAGTGGGACTCATCATTCGTGGCAAGTACTATAAAGAAGGACGTACTGGAGTAATCTAGACGCTTTTAGCTAGTGGGACTCATCATTGTGGCAAGTACTATAAAGAAGGACGTACTGGAGTAATCTAGACGCGTTTAGATAGTGGGACTCATCATTCGTGGCAAGTACTATAAAGAAGGACTTACTGGAGTAATCTAGACGCGTTTAGATAGTGGGACTCATCATTCGTGGCAAGTACTATAAAGAAGGACTTACTGGAGTAATCTAGACGCGTTTAGATAGTGGGACTCATCATTCGTGGCAAGTACTATAAAGAAGGACTTACTGGAGTAATCTAGACGCGTTTAGCTAGTGGAACTCATCATTCGTGGCAAGTACTATAAAGAAGGACTTACTGGAGTAAACTAGACGCGTTTAAAGGAGCTACTTTAAAACATTTAAAATCACTTCCATTTAAACGACGTAAATAATAAAGTAAATTATAATATAAATTACAGCACCGATTGTTTAGAACATTCTAATCTCGCTCTTGTATTATATGTTATTACATTTAACATTCAATTACTAGGATTAAAACACAATAAGATGGATGATTTTCATAGGAATGATAAATAATAATATCTAGACTGTAATGCTAATCTTCTAGAAAATTGAAGCTATATTTCATTTGTAGGTGAAAAGGATTCTGGGAACTTAAGAAGAAGCTTTTGTCAAATATGAACATACTTTTTTGCTGTCATCAGTGAAATTATTTTACTTTTTTATTGGAACTATTTTATAATTAATTGATATATCAACGTGATGCCTCCAGATCACATGACTTAACATTTAAACATGTGAAAACTATTTTAACAAATCTTTTAACCGTCCAATAAGAGTCTTCCCATTTGAATCTGACTATAAAGTTGAACTATATTGTGTTTGAACCGCGTCTTATAACCCGTCCGGGCTATCCACTTATTTACATCAGCAGGATAGAGATGAATAAGGTAAAATGTTCATTAAATGTTCCAAAATTTGCATGGAGAGAGTGGAAAACAACTTTAAAAACCAACATAACATCTTGCCGGGATTCGAGCCCCGATATTACCCTTCAGCGGCAAACCAGACAAGTTGAGCTTTAGGTTTAGTCTACGTAGCACCGATATGGGTCAGTTATAGATTGAGGCTAGCAAGTAGCTTACCCGTTAAATGCTTGGATCTGACTTGTGAAGCTGAAAATTATCTGTGAAAATCAGATTCTAGTTGGAAACTACTATTTTTACCCGATATCCTGGACCCCTAACCTTTAAAATGATTGGTCGTTTGTCAAATATGTTCAGCCATTTCTATAACCGGAAACAGGCTTATCAAATTAGACCCTATATATTAAGATATATTCTGTAATTACGATTTTTAGATTTGGCGATCAAGTTAATAAAGAAAAATAATAAATTCTACATTCTATAGGATAATACACAATTGATCACGTGTTCAAAACAAAGGCTATGAAAAATATCAATTTTATTTTATTTAATTCGTTTGATTAATAGCCTACCTTCCTGATAAAGATCTAAATCATCATCATAAACTTTCAGCCCCTGTCTGTGTGTGTTTGGAACATAAGCCTCTCCGTTGCCTTCTTTCCTCCCACCACCTCTCTTCCTCCACCTTAACCCAATCCTCTCTCCTCCACACTCCTCTTTACTCCCTTCAGTCATCTGTCCCTTGGTCCTCCCCTCACCTACATATCCAACATCCTCTTGGGCATCCTTTCTCTCTCCATTCTTCTCACATGTCCATACCACCTTAATCGTGCCTTCTCTATCCTGTCTTGGACTCTCTTCCTTTACTATTCCTCTTACTCTATCATTTCACTTGCCTGCATTCTACTTCTATCCTGTTCCTTCATTACCCACGTTTCTGCAGCGTACTTCAATCAATAATGGTAGGTAATAGACATTGTATATCTCTCCCTTGCACTTGTCTGACATATCCCCGCTCCAAATCAGGTTCCTCACACTTCTGATAAATTCCTCCACTTGCCTCACTCTCTCACTTATTTCTCTCCTGTCCCCTCCACTCTCCTTTACAATACTGGCCAGATTCTTGACATTTTTACTATCTTCAATTGCTGTAGAAAGAATTTGGAATCCAAAGCATCTAATGAATCTACATGATGTAAAAACACTGCATCTCAATCATTTAATTTGTTCAAGAGATTTTAGGCGACATACATACAGACAGGCACTTTGTTTTATAAAAAAAGTATAGAATATTCACTAAATAAATAAATTTTTCTCAAAATGTTGTTTTATTCTCAATTTTTTCATTTTTACTGATATACGACTAAATACTTTATAATTTAAGATCTACCAATCATAAAACTTCATTTTTAACTTAAATTTTCAAAAATAATATACTCAAAATATTGTACTTATGCTTTTTTTTTTTAGTGTTTTATGTTATGTATCTAATATTTTAATCCAAATAAATGGTTTCAATATTTTTCTACTTACATTGTTCAATATATATTTTATTAGTCTACATTAATTTTGTCAATCCTTACACTTTTGTCTGAATATTTCTCAATGTTCTCGTGCTTTGATGATCCAATAAATTACAAATTTATTTTACAAGTTTATTATCATATCCAAAAATTAGCCTACCACTGCTGTAATTGGAGCTTCCAATTTCACAGTGAAGAATTAACGGTCGGAGAAAGTGGTTTTTGTGTGTTCTATTATTGAGTTAGTTTTTAAGTCGTGCATCAATATAATCATTTGGCTAATAAAGTACGTGTTAAATACCCAAAATTGAATTAAATAAACCTGTATTTGTGTAAAGAGAGAGTGGGACGCCGTTTAAAAAAATATTAATTTAACCTATCCGGGATTTGAACCCATACAAAACAAGATTGACCCCTTTTACAGCGTGCCTAATGGTGTTGTCGTAGCTTAATATAGCTTAATATGAGTGAGCTTAGACTAACCTTATTTAATTTAACATCACATAGCCATATCGAATTGAAATGAAACTAAGCCGACCTATTCATTTGTCAATTTAAAGGATGTAATATTTAGATGCGGCTGTAACCGTAATTAACAAATATAATAGCTTGGATATTTAATCCATCATTAAGCTAACCTAGTTGATATAACCGCACAGAACTTGTAATATTACCTAACCCTAAGTAGCCCAGCTTCACTAATTTTAAAATGACTTGACAAACTTTTACTGAATACAGATTATTTGAATATTTTTTTATAATAATATTTTAGATTGGTAAGTCCAATATAATATAAATATATATCCCGTATACAGGGTGTTCCCGGATTAAACAGCCTAACTTTGTGAAGTACTAGAGGATCAAAAAAACTAACTCAAAATGTCCTTTGGAGAGTAACTCCTTTTTACTTCTTTTTCAAACAAACCACAAACAAAAATCTAAACTAAATACATTCTTTTTCAAACAAACCATAAAAAAAATTCTAAACTAATTTTTTTTCTTTCCAAATGATGACTTCCAGCCCGGAGAACCAACTTGAACCGACTGTTTTAACATGTCTTTGTAGGGATGATCTGGTTACGTTTCATCTAAACTAGGCTTTCGATTTCATTTGACAACACAAATTGAAAACAAATAATAATGATAGGATTAGTTTTAATTAATTCCTATACTCATTAATGTTTATTATGTAGGTATGTCTTACAAAATTATACGTGATTGAAAATTCCCTGAGCTGTAATATTTTTTTACTGTTAGGGCTATACGATTGTGTAGTCGACCTCAGGGGTCTTGGGATTAAGTGCTCGCCTCAGACTCGATATACGTGGATTCAAAACCAGCCAGGGTCGACGGACTTTTCTTGTGTTATAAAAATCCGTAGCACAACTTAATAAAAAAATATGTGTATGTGTACTAATTACTCTAATGTGCTAGGGATTAGTAAGGTTTGATTTAGAACAAGTGTGCCCGCATTTGTGAGGAAGGAAAGTGAGACACCATGTAGGAAAAACACCCTCAGTGTAACCGACTGGAATTCTAACCTCGATATCCCCGTGTTCTGCAGTCTAGTCTATTGCGAGAGTTACCCTTGGTATCAGAGATCATCAAACCGTTGTACAAGGTGGTGTGCCAGGTGGATATCAGACTAAACCATAGCGAAAAAATAAATATTTTGTGAAAGAACTAAAGTTGGGGTGGACAACCCTGTCAACAATAGCCACAAATGTTTAATTGACCATAAAAATGTGGCAAATTAGAGTTTGCTCACGCTAAAATATACTTTTTCCTGACGGCGTGTGCTGGTTGTAACTTGAGATCGCTTACAAATCATTGGGAGTATTCTGCATCTGTATTGAGTTCAGATAATCAGCCAATATTTCTAAGAATTTTTTGACAAAATGATTGTCAAATTTAGCATTAAATTGGCTTAGATGTTCAATTTGAGCAATTTTTTTTATTATTATTTTAATTTAAGTAAGTTGTAACTCGGTAGAGAAAGTTCGATTGCGCCACCTAATGTATAAATTTTTACATGAAATGGTGAATTTCACTTCTCATTCGACACACCTGTGGCTACACTGAATAAAATGTTGCCCACCTTTCAGATAAAGAGTATGAGATTTACTCCGAGAGGTGCATTCCAACAAATTATGTAATTTTTTTAGTTTAATAGAAATTAAATAAATAACGTCTAAATGTTAAAAAAAAATTATGAGTCGCTCATGTGGTGTGGTTTAGAGAATATAACCGGGGTACAGATTGAATGTATGAAAGTATTTTTAGTAACCTTTGTAACTGTAAGATATTCTTCTTCACATCACCCAGTTCGGTGGATGAATGGTCTAAAGCGTCACTTTCTCGATATACTGGAATTTCGATGATGGGGAGATCGGTGTTCGAATCCCAGTGGATGCTCTGATGGTGTTTGAAAAAATAAATATTTTTATACTCTCTCTTTACGAAAATGCAGGCTGACTTCCTTTATGTTCAACCTTTCTAATCCTTAACGTATTAGCGTAATTAGTCTATATATATATATATATATATATATATATATATATATATANATATATATATATAACCCGAAAGAGTAGTTAAGACGAAGTGCTAAGAAAAATAACAGAAGAATGTTCAGAATATTTTAATCATCTTTATTACTATCATCAGGTAGGTAGTTATAAAAAATTACGATTTCAGGGTATAAATAGCCCACTGAAGCCATTTCTGAACTGATCATAGAGTATGTTGATTCAATTGTTCGCATGATATCGTAGATAAAAATCTGTTAGCTCTACGGTACAGCTCCACCTAGCAACATACCCACCCGGAATGGGTGCCGGAACGGTTTTTCGTCCAGAGGTTGGGGGAGGCAAAATGAAATGATATCCATTTTAAATTAGGTTAATTAGGAACCATATAATGATACGTCCACAAATTTTTACCAAGCCCTGCCCCACCTTCAAACCTTGTCGAAGAACATGGAGGGAGTAACGTACCCATGCTATCGCCCCCCTCCCCCTAGTACTGGATAGTGGAGAGTATATTTTACTAACAAACATACAGTTTTTACAGCATAAGCCAATTTATTGTTTTACGTCTTAATTTGTTTTATTAAATCAATTTAAATTCAATATATCATGCTACATTTATTTAATTATGTATGTATGTATGTATGTAAAGTACACCCTATTTATTGGTTTTATTATTATTACTATTACTATTGGTCTAGTAATAATATTGCGCGTCTGGGCCACATCATTCATGGCCCAGTTTGTGTAAATATTAGCCCGTACTAATGTACCGTTACTGAGGGGACGCCCGAATGTACTAATCGTACATCCTTTCCGTGGAGGCTCTTTCCATGTCCCAATGAAATGAGATGAGCATGAGGGTGAGTTTGAGGGTGTGGAGACAATGAAGATCTTAACCTAACCTAAGCTTAATTAACCAAACCCTGGTGACCGTTGGAGTAATTCCCCCTTTCAGGAAAAATACTCAAGTTCCCAGCCGGGAATCGAACCTGGGACCCTCAGGCTCGTAACCAGGTGTACTGACCACTACCAACGAGGCCGGTTAATATTATTGGTAATAGTAAAGGTAGGTATTTGTAAATAGTTATATTTATACCTATGTTATGCTGGTTGTGCTAAAATACTAATCCTTTTATGTCAAATTAAAATTAATTTCCGTTCAAAAATACTTTGGATATATTTTTACTTAACCAAAATATTTAGGTAGCGGATTATTTGAATCATTTTCTTTAATGCGACAGCTGGTATATTAGTGGAAATTAGGCCCATTTGCTGGAATAAATAAGGCTTTATTTACCTCGTCTTAGAACTCGCTCGAACTATATACAAGTTGATTAGGAATGAAGAAGGTATATTTTAGAGGAAATTTATCCAAATTTTATAGACAAAGAGAGTGTGAAATCATTTAGGAAAAACTACCCTTAACAAACCCGACCAGCATCACAACCCCGATTTAGCCATCACTAGTAACAGTCTATTATTAGAGTGATGCGTTAGACCAGGCGTCGGCAACCTTTTTGGAAACTCACGCCGTATGGGTTTAGAAAATTTGGTGGGTGGTTTGAAAAAAAATTGAGCACGAAATTTCAACTCTATATTTTTCATATAATAACTAATAACATTAATTATTGCCTAATGGCTTGGAAATGTAAAGTAAGAAAAAATAGAAAGACTCTACAATGATGTAATGTAAAGTGATAGTGAAGGAAGCCAACCTGAAAGGATAGTTAGGCTAGGCCTAGATAAGAACAAACATTTTTCTCTTCATTTCTTCTTACACTTTTAGACTTCCTACTTCTTCAAACTTCCACAGCTACACATGGTTTTGAATTTTCGGAAAAAATAATTTTTCATATGAAGAAACACATTAAAAACGCACAAAACACAAAGAAAGCTATCATATGGAACTACATGCTTCTTGAAGAATTTGAAATATAACTGAAAACTTGTAGTGTTGCCAAATTGATGCGACTATAGTAACCAGCTATTAGTCTATTTTTATGAACACAATCTTTTATGATAAATATTCTGTGGGTCAGTGCCAGGATTGTGCGGCCGCCGAAACTGGTAATAAATAAGCACATTTTCTTTTATCATTTCAGAACTTGGATACATTGGTGGGCACGCGGACTAAATGTCAAGCTCATCTGGTCTTGTTTGCTCGGTGGCGTGGAGGTAAGGGTTTAAATCCCGGCCACGTGTATTAAACTTGTATTTTATTGAATTATTTCCCACTCTTCTTCAACGCAAATTTGAGTACATTAATTCTAAGTTTTACTTTATTTGACCGTGGGCCTTTAGTGTCATTAAATGCGTATAGACTGGTTGGATAGTAAGACGTAGTGCAAAAAAAAAATTAAACAGGAAAAATGAATAAGAGTTAAGACTTGGATGATTTATTTTAAAAAATTAAGAAATTATTTTAAAGTTATGATGTTTTTAAAGTAGATTGATCAAAGATATAATACGATGATGAAAAACAATTAACAATTCAAGAAAACATTGGTGTATAATTAAGAAAACAATTTAATAACCACTTAAACATACTTTATCAACTCATTCATCAATACATAAGAGTTAATAAATAGTCAAAAACATTGGCTAACATATTAAAAATATAAAACACAAACACAAGTGTGAGTTAGCGTAGAAAATGTAAATAAAAACTGTAAAAATTCTTAAAAACATTGATAATTTAAAATCACGTTAACATCTGCAATGTCAAAATTAAGTTAAGATGAATAATGATATTAATATAAAAATAGTTACAATGTTGAGTTAAATTGATCTAAGTCTTATTTGTAATTTGACGTCCCTTTATTCCTTTGGGATTCTAGCAATATATGGGATGTCTGGATAAAATTGTTCCGACATGTTCCGGTACGTCATATATCGTAACATACTCCTGGACACTGGACAGTCGTTGTGAAAAACACTAAGTGTTTATATGACTGCTAGATGTTAACTCAAACATGAAACTTAACTTAAGAACTTACACTGAATTCGTAATAATCAAAAATTTTCCCACATATTGTACAAAATGATTTAAATAAACTGCAGTCTCATGCTTTTAGAATGCTTGACATTTCTAACCTTTCTTTTTTAGTTTCTTGAAGTCATACAATTATAAAAAAATAGTACACTGCATTAACTTTTCTTTTTTAGTTTGATTATCTTAAAACCAGTTACACGAACCAAACCATGGTCAATGGTAAACTTTTTGCAAAGTTGTTTTATTTGAAGGCCAAATAATATATTGCAAGGTTAAGGTTAGTGCACACTACATGCCGTATTGCATTGAAACAATAAATATGCCCGATTTGGCTTCCGTTTTTACTCATTTTCTTGCAAAATAGTGTATGCAGGAGAATCACATAGAAACCTAAATATTGGTGAGAATTTTTTTTAAATGGAAAATACATTGATTAGAGTTTAAATATGCGGGGTTTATTTTATCAACAAATCATCTTTAAAAAGTTTGTATGCTTACACTTTGAAGTGTTGACTCGCTATGGGTGGATACAATTTTTCAAACCTTTAAATTTTAATTTTAATCAATGCACTTTTCTTAAAAATAAAATCTCAACCATTTAAGTTTAATTGCTATTTCCTACCCACATTATTTTTTTAAAGAAAATGATTAAAAATGAGGGTTGAAAGTCAAATCGTGAATTTTTTTCCGATCCGATACGATACGCTCTAGTGTGAGCCTACCTTTATTATCCTCGACTTTGGTTTATTTCGCGAGCCAATGCAATACGCTCTAGTGTGAGCCTACCTTTATTATCCTGGCCTTTGGTTTTATTTCCCGAGCCAATGCGATACGCTCTAGTGTGAGCCTACCTTTATTATCCTCGCCTTTGGTTTTATTTCGCGAGCCAATGCGATACGCTCTAGTGTGAGCCTACCTTTATTATCCTCGCCTTTGGTTTTATTTCGCGATACATACACGGAAACAGCCTACGGTCATTCTAAGCCACTGAGACTAATGATGGGTGGGGCATGTTTATCTAACGCTATGTGAACTAACACGTGTCAAGTTCATTTCAATAAGCATCGGTGTTAATACGGTCTAAGTAGTTACTCTCGCAATTGACTGGCATTCTGGAGACGGGGAGCTCCGGTTTCGAGTCCCGATCGGGTGTTATGAGGGAGTGTTTTCTTAATAATTTACATTCTCTCTCTCTCTCTCTCTCTATATATATATATATATATACAATTGCTTGTACATTTCTTACAAATCTTACCTTCACCCTCTTTATCCTAGTAGATTAAAAATGTGGTTAGCCTATATGGGTGAAATAAAGCATTTAGTTCGCTATATCAGCTTTTCTTATCAAGAATACACCTTTATTTTATGAACTTGTCAAAACATTTGTGAAGGACATTAAAAATTTGTTGAAAGATTATGAAGAGAAACGACGTTGATAATCAAATCAACTTCTATTTAGTTATCTTGACGACTAGAAGAAGAGAGAATGGCCCAAAAGTCACTTGCCAAGCTGGAACATATATTTTATGCTGACAAACACTATTCAACTTAGGTATTGGCGATCAAACGAACTAATTGAAACCAATGGTCGTGCGGCTAATCAAATTCCTCGGTTAATTAAACATAATAGAACATCCGGAAAATTATGCTAATACCGTTAAATTGTGTTCAAAGTTTCGGCGTACAGCGCTGGGAGACCAAAGCTGTTCGAGCATGCGTGTTCAACAGGTTGCATAAGCTAGACACGTGGCACTGCACAATTTGATATATTGGAGCACGGCCGCAGAACATTCCCCAGTTAATAGTGAACAAGACACCAGTCCATCAAAAATGCGAATAAGTTCTGAGGTTCATAATTAACGGTACTACATCTCAGAAAGTGCTTACTATAATTACATGTGCAATGCTGCGCGCCTAGCTCCTATGCAACTTGTTGTACACGGATGCTTGACAGCTTTTCTTTCCCGGCGCTGTACGCCGAAACTTTGAATACAATTTAGTGGTATTAGCAAAGTTTTACGGATGTAAGTGTGTAGAGATTTTGTATTAATTTTTATTCAAACAAGCTGCATTTTAAGCTATGAGTTTTCGGACACCTGTATATCCCTGCCAATTATACCCTATACATAGCATTATTTTGATAGAAAGCCCTTTGTTAAGGCCTTATTTCATACCAGAAGCTTACTCTAAAGTAGTATTTGTTGTAGGTTTGAAGGCCTTTCTAGAAGGTAAAAGGGAGTCCGTTTTGGACGATCTTTTATCCTACCAAAATACTAGCTTACGGTAGGGTTCTGGTACGAAATAAGGCCTTTAAAACTTGCTTCTAACAAAAAACCCTTGTTTATATCCTCCGTTTACCCTGAAATGTAGCAAGCTTAGCGTGTCTGATTCCATTATGGTGTAATTTTATAAGATGGGATGACAGTGTAAAAACTCGATATCTTTCAGGCTGATAAATATTGCGCGTCTGGGCAACATCATTCGTAACCAAGTAGTTGAAAGATTAGCCAGTACTTAGGTACCATTAAACAAAGAAAGCCCGAATGTACTAATCATAAGCCCCGTATACATTAGGCGAGCCGAGCCTGTAAGGTAACATGTACTGTAATGCTCGTCAGTTTGGACTTGGAACAAGCACTCCACGAGGAAGTGACGTAATAACGATCTCAGCTCAATTTACTATTTACGAGGGTGCACTATACTACAATTTAGTTAGCTATATTAACTCTACCAAATGTCTGATAACGAAGAAGCCTTTGCCTTAATTATGTACAGTGGTGATATGCTAATTATGGCCAATCTATCTATAAAAGCAACGAAAGCCTCGGTGATGGTGGCGTACAGTTGTATAAATAAACAGGCTGATTCTGAACAACTGCGAGATTTAAAGTACCAGCACATTAGTGGACAGTACAAAAACTTTACCAGGATGCCTCCCACAGACTTTGAGAATTTGCTGAATAAATTCGGACAAAAAAAAAAACTAATTATTTTTCGTTTGCAAACATATTCTCCTGATCCTGCTAATGCGGCAATATCCTAGCAGGCATCTTCCTTCGGATTCTTTTTATAATAGCTTATATCCTGGTGGTCCCACAAAACACTATGGTTTTTATAAGATTCTATCAACTGAAACACAGATTCCTCAGACCAGTTCTCCATGCTTACAAGCAAGCAACAAACACGTCCCAACTAGACTGACGAATCCCTTTGTGTTCGTTGGAAAAACCGACAACCGGCGGATCGCCGCGAATGGTTTGTAGTGCGCTCGTAGCGCGCTCGCAGGCCCGTCCTAATTAGAAGAATCTGTTACATTACATGCTCGGCTCGCCTAATGTATACGGCCCTATACACCCTTTTTGTGAGGCTCTTTCCATGCCCCGATGAGATGAGGTGATGGTGATAATTAGTATGAGGGTGTGGAACTAATGGAAACATTTAAATCTAACTTAAAACAAATTAACTAAACCCTTGTGATTGTTGGGGTGTTTCCAGTTTCGGGAAAAATACCCAAGATACCAGCCGGGAATCAAGCCCGGGCCCCCTCGGCTAGTAGTCAGGAGCACTGACCACTACACCACGGGGCCGATTGCCTTTCAGGATAAACAGAGTGTACCGCTTAAATTTCGAGTTGAATATAATTATGTACATTTTATCAAATTGGTCTAATGTTTTCCCTCATCAATGTATACAAATGTATAATAATCACTACCAAACCACCATAGGTAAAACCTTGTCTAAGGTTTTTTTGTTGTTGGCAAAACCACATTCTTGTGTTACTTTAAAACAAGTCACCTTCAATATATAATTAAATTTTCTGGTTTGTTTAAATGGTTAATTGAAGAATTTAAGTTATTTACACAAGCATTACATGCCCTTACTAAACAAAGCGACCTTGCTTGATTAATATGATCAGTAATTCTGCAAGCACTTCCTGCAAGGTGGACATGTTTTTTAGTTAACTTTGTCACCTTAAGACATACTTGAAATACAGTGTGTCTTAGACACAATCAACTGTCTATAATATAATATATAAAAATTCACATGATATAATTGAAGTCATCCAGCAATAATTTTTTACACACAGTAGATAACAACTTGAGTAAATTAAATTTTTAATGGGACTGTGTAGGCCTATAGATAAATGCCTGCAGGTACGCACACTACAGAGTGTTTATAAAATAACTCAAGGGTTTTGAAAATTCATACTGACTCCATCAGATGAGGTAGAATCATAATATTTATGTATACAATTCATGATATATATTCATTTATGATACTAGGGCCAGTTTCATAGTTAGATTTAGTACGCCTAAAGTGCGAGTAGATACTAAATACAGCACGATACCTACCTAGACCAAAATGGAATGGGCCAATTTCGCATATGAAACTGGCCCATTCCATTCAATTTCAGGTAGGTGACGTCTTGTATTTAGTATAGCGCCGCACTTGAGGCGTACTAAATCTGACTATGAAACTGGCCCATTCCATTCAATTTCAGATGACGTCTTGTATTTAGTATAGCGCCGCACTTGAGGCGTACTAAATTTGACTATGATACTGGCCCTTAATGTTCGATTACTTACGCACCCGTAATGGTAATACAGTCCAAATCCATTTTAATGTGTGGTACATAAGTTTCATCTGAGAGACTGTCCATTGTCATTTGATATCTAATAAAATGTTCATATACTTTCAGTCGAAACATAAACTGTGACCTTGGAAAAGAGGGAAAGTGTTAAGAAAATATTTCAAGGTTATTGTGTGCTCGCAAATAAGCCTAATATAAGGTGGAATGAAGAATATAACTTTTTTTCTAATTGCTATTTTATGTAATTATAATGATTATCATGTAAATTATTTAGAAATATTCTTGGAAACAAAAAAACACACAAACCATAATGAACTATTTATAAACATGTGACAAATGGAGTGAAAAAGAGCGTTTAAACGTATAGGATGCATGATGTATAGCTTCTAAGTTTGTTTTTACATTCATTACTGTTTCACCCGCTTCGGTGGCGTGGTTGGCTAACGCGCTAGTCGTGTTGAGCTCAACTACCGAGGACGGGAGATCGAGGTTCGAATCTCGGTCGGGTGAACTGGAGGGTTTTTTTCCTAAATAGTTTTCCACTCTCCCTCCCTTCAAATGTGGGTTCAATTCATCTAAATTAAACCTTCCTAATACATTAGCGTAATTAGTACTTAAGCGTATAACCCGAACGGGTAGTAAGACGCGGTGCTAAATATTATTATTATTACTGTTTCCAGCCTGTGGTTTGTACTGGGTCAGTTTTTTTAACCAATAAATATTTTATATTTTCCACTACCAGCTTGCTAGGCCTGTCGTAGCTTCATATGCCTATGATTTAACTTAATACTAGGACATGCACAACATCCAGTCTCAGGACGTTAATTTATCAATGGGAAAGGGTAGACCCATGTTTCACAAAAAAAAAAAAAAAAA
>CABFWO010000326.1:47735-104270 GCA_902155825.1 Timema genevievae
CCATGTTTGACAAAAAAAAAAAAAAAAAATCGTCCATGCCAGGAATTGTAACCGGTACTCTTAGATCAATAGGCAGACACACTACCGATTGAGATAAGGTATCGGATGTTTAGCGTGAGTCCCTTTTGAATTACATGAATTGCGATATTAAATATCAACCTTGTTTGTGACGAAACTTGTAAAGTGTTTCTTTCAAAAACTAATCTCACATCGTTTAACAATAGTGGTCTTATGAATTGCCTTTTCGAAATATACCTTTAGATCCGTTGCATATTTCAAATTTGATATTTTAATCTGGTCCGTAACACTATCACACGGAAATGGCAGGTTTGTACCGCTGTAGGCCTATTGGTGAGCAGAGGCGTGGGAACGTTTACGAGCCAGTGTCTTGTAGAATTTTAATTCTATCGATTTATATTTTAATTTATTTTTAATTTATTTTTAGGTGTTTATTTATTTTGACGCGACTATCACACCATGCGGCCAGATGTCATATTACATTTAATTAATTTTAGTATATTCATTTTTAAACTTGTTTTCAACGGACATTGCATTGCGTCGAAGGAAACACCAGATAATAATAACAATACTTTTATCAGAACAAGAAATCTACTTATTTACCGGGTTTTTGTCCAAATATTCCGTCCACATTTTCAAACAATACTGATCAGGTGTAATTTTATTTTTAACGTCTTCTGCGAGATTCTACGAGAACCATAATGGCCGATGCGACACGAGGAAGAAAGAAATGGGCTGTAGCAGTGGGGGAAGGCGGGGGATGTGACAACACAGATACATAATCCAATCTCGTACATTTTAATTTTAAAAGGCCCGCGAGGAAAAAGAAATTGAGTTTGTTGTCAAACCGTCAGATATCAGATTCTGCATCCATTCAGTTATATATTCAAATTTTATCAAGTTTATTAGTTATTATTTCTTTCCTCCAGATATTTCCTGTTTCTACTTTAATTTCACATATTTATATACATATATTTCAAATTTAGAACTTATCCGCGAGATTTTTGGAGCCTCTACGAGGAATGCCGAGAGGCGGAAATTGTAAGAAAGAAGCGGGACTGGCGTCTTTGAGATAAAGAGAAGATGACACACATTATTTTCAGTGCAACAAAAATTGAAATTTTTACAGTTATTTCTTAAAATAATCTTTCAAGTGTTTATCATAATAACTACCAGAGACGCGACGACAACTTTAGACCATTGTTAGACCTCTTCAATGACGATTCTTGGACTTTTAGGGAGTTTTGGACCAACTCACAGTTTCAACGACGACCTCCCAGAACATCTTTTGAGGTGATAACAACGATTTTTGTTTTTAAATTTTAACCTCTACACAGCTTCTACCTCACTAAGCAGACGCTAAATTCTTATGAAACTTTTCCACTACAATTTAAAGACTTCGTGATTTTTCTTCTAAAGTAATAACTATATATATTTTTCTCAAGCTAACAATTTTTTTTAACAATGAATTTGGAAAGAATCTTTTGGCCAGATTCATTCATTCAACACGACTGCAAAGTATTATGTTTTATTGTACCTTTATTTTAAATACTAACCTCATAAAGCACATCTATTAATTAGAGTGTCTCGAAAAATTATAATAATTTTATTATTATTTCATTAATTATCCACAAAGATTGGACTTAAGATTTTTTATACTAATACATCAACTTACAGAACTGTTATTTGAAATATGAATTGTATTTTAGCTTTATAATTTAGCAGACGTCTGTTAGGCAGGGTAAAATTTTAGATTGACAGTTATTTATCAAAGTAAAACTAAACTTATTTATTTTTTTCAAAGCCAAATCCATTGTTAAATATTTTATTTACATTATTATCACCATCTTTCAGTGTAGTCCACCTTGTTACTATTGCTATAAAAACACAAATTTAGCGATGTCTCACCTGCAAGCCGTTCCCAGGCCGGTATTGTTGTACGCAAGCTGAGTCCATTGTTGACTAGGTACAGTAAAGGTATATTTTTTCCAACATGACCCAGAGGTGCTGAGAGAGTCTCGTGTTCGATTTTATGCATTATTATTATTATTATTATTATTATTTTAAGTTTTACCCCGAGATAGTAAGTTTCCTTGTTGTCAAATGCAAATGTTGGTTTTGAACCTAAAGTATTGCATTCATTTTAAATCTGAACTAGCCCACCTTTCTTTTATAATCTATTTTATGGACTGATTTTTTAATGACGTCACTAGACTTAAAGTTAATAAGTAAATAGATGCTTTTTTTCATATTTACCTCGCTTTCCTATTAAAATGCACATTATTATTATTATTAAATTTATATTAAAGTTTTTATTTTATTTTTTTATTTACAATCTTTAAATGAAATTTATGATTCCTTCCGAAATGAAGCTGCTCATTTTTATAGTTTAAACTCTAAGATATAGTGGGATATTAGTAGGAAGGAAATTTAAGAAAATATAATTTTTTTGCTGTTAACAACGGTAATATTTTACCTTATCATAATTATTATTTCATAGGTATTGGTATTATTGATCAAAAGCGAGAGCTGCGGATCACATGACTTGATGTATAAAAAAAGTTGAATAAACTTTTGTAATTGATTAAAAAAAGTTCCTTTCCATCTAAATCAGACTGTGTGTTGGCGTTGCCGACAGTGGCGCCCCTAAAGCGCGCCCCCACTCTCTAGTGTGAATGGAAATAAGTGTTTACAAGGCACGACTGGAGCTGAATGTTTCTCTAGTGTGAATGGAAACAAGTGTTTACAAGGCACGACTGGAGCTGAATGATTTCTCTAGTGTGAATGGAAACAAGTGTTTACAAGGCACGATTGGAGCTGAATGTTTCTCTAGTGTGAATGGAAACAAGTGTTTACAAGACACGACTGGAGCTGGATGTTTCTCTAATGTGAATGGAAACAAGTGTTAACAAGGCAAGACTGGAGCTGAATGTTTCTCTAGTGTGAATGGAAACAAGTGTTTACAAGGCGCGACTGGAGCTGAATGTTTCTCTAATGTGAATGGCAACAAGTGTTAACAAGGCAAGACTGGAGCTGAATGTTTCTCTAGTGTGAATGGAAACAAGTGTTTACAAGGTGCGACTGGAGCTGGATGTTTCTCTAGTGTGAATGGAAACAAGTGTTAACAAGGCAAGACTGGAGCTGAATGTTTCTATAGTGTGAATGGAAACAAGTGTTAACAAGGCAAGACTGGAGCTGAATGTTTCTATAGTGTGGTCGGCTTAGCTACTAGTTGTCGTGTATTGCTCTAAATGGATCTTCTTAACTCAGTGATTGCATTTTATTTTTTGATGAATGATCAGATGAGCCTGGTGATGGAGTTTCACAAGGAGGAATGACGTTTGTAGGCCCCAGCACTTCATGAGTACAAACACTTGAATTCAGGGCAAAATGCTTGGAGACACATTAATACATACAACTCAGGAGAAATTAGACGCGAAGAGAAGTATTTAAAACAATAATTTTATCGAGAGCTAGTGAAATATTGATAATTAAAATATTTTGATAAATTGTAAATGCATTTAATATGATTTTAATTGATTTTTATTACAATAAAAACTATAAACACATCACTTTAAAGTCTTATTGTCTTTTCCTTAACTTTAACCTGATATATTTACCAAATTCAAAGGACATATCTGCTCTAGAAACAAACCCAGATTATTTATTCCAAAGTCGTATGTTCTCTTTTAATTTAATTCATGTCCCCTTCCATTTCCACTTCCCCCCCACCCTCCTACATCATGACAATAAACGTGGCACCTTGTGTGGGAACTCACGCGGACCTTACAAGCACAATCAGTTCCGGTTTACAGACAGCATTCTACTTGGCAAGAATCAACGAGTGAAAGAAAGAGTCCTGATAATAACCGCGAGCGGGCTGATGGGTGTTCTTGACAGTCGTCCGCCAAATGTTCGTATCTTCGCTCTTAATGACCTCCGCCTTGAGCCCAGAGTTTCACGGAGGAACGAACTCTATGGGCCGATTCACATCTATTTTGTGGTATCTATGTCAAGGCGATCAGCAAACAGAAAGCGACGGGATGAATTAAAACATTTGTTACAATCCGTTTGGTGTGGTTTCTAGAATAATAATAATATTTAGCACCGCGTCTTACTACCCGTTCGGGTTATACGCTTAAGTACTAATTACGCTAATGGATTAGGAATAGATTAGGAATTGGTAGGGTTGAATTTAGAGGAAGTGAACCCGCATTTGCGTGGAGGGAGAGTGGAAAACCATTTAGGAAAAAACCATCCTCAGTTCACCCGACCGAGATTCGAACCTCGATCTCCCCGTCCTCAGCAGTCGAGCTCATCACGACCAGCGCGTTAGACAACTACGCCACCGAGGCTGGTTGGTTTCTAGAATATCAGCATATCAACCAGAATGATATAAAAACCGGTTCTATTCTAGATTAGGGATGCTCTATTCATAAGCTTTGAATCGATTCTCTAGATCAACGAATCCCAAACTGTGGTACGCGTACCAACAGTGGTACGTCCAATCATTACAGGTAGTACGCTGTGAGAGGCCAAATAAAACAAGCAAATTAAAGTTGGAGAAAAAAAAATTATTTAATAAAATCTTATAAATACTTTACGACCAAGTCTAACCAAAAGTAAAACGGATTTAAACAGGGTCGATTCAAGTTCAGACAGCCAGTGAAGCCGCGTAGTCTGTGTGATTATATTCCAGGACATAACTAAAAATGTACCGAAATAGTAAATATTCAGCAGTATATTGGTTGTACTCCAAATTACGGAAAATGTTGGAGTGGTACGCCATTCAAAAAGTTTTGACTCGCTGCTCTAGATATATCTAAATCAAGAGGTCTAGTATCGATTCAGGCAAAATCATAGGAGATGGGAAGAACGATTTGTATAAAAAGAGGTTGTCAACCATATTTCAAATATCAATCTCTGAAAAAAACCCAACCCACCTAAAATTGCTTTCATTAGAATATAGGAATATCTTTCTGCTATGCTTAATTTAATCAACTAGTGATAGTCAATAAATTATTATGATTATGGTTTGAATAATTTTTACTTGGTAAGTTAAACCTATCCATACAAACCATTATTGTTATCATATTGTAAAACAAGCTTTGATACACCAACTGGTCAATACAATGTGACCAACTCCTTTATAGAATGTTTCATATAATGTATCTAAAGTGTACTTTTATTAATTAAAAGACTAGTTAATATTTCAGGAGGTTGTTGAACAAAAACACCCTTTAACCCTAAATACATGCCTATTTATTATATAAATGATGTATCATATAATCAAATATTATTTTGTGGGTCAGCATTACAAAATTTGGTTTACAAAATTTCTTAATAGTAAAAATATATTTCCCCCATACAATCAAACAATCCTGTATTTATGTTTTGTTTACTTTTGATGATTTATCAGTTCGATTTTAGATAGACAAATAATTGATTCATGAATAATATCGATACTATTGAATCGATGTAAAAACAATTTTTTTATTCAAGGGTGAAGAATCGATTTCTGTAAAGATCGATCCAAGATCGAGTATTCCTATCCCATAATTATGGAGCTGAAAGCTAAATTGACTATTTGTAGAAACTTCCATAATCTTTCGGGACATCTGAAAATGTCCCTAAATGGTTTCCAATTATTCATCCACGCTAGGGTCGGTACATTCTTTCTAAATTTTAACTTCCTTGTCCCTACACCACTAGTGTAATCATGTGGATTGACTGAATGGGTAGTAAGACGGGGTCCGTACAAAAAAACTTGATGTATCATGATAATTAAATCCTAGTGCGCCTTAAAGGAGAGAATGTAGGGAACGCGAGAAAGGGCAAGTTTTTATGTATTTTATGTAGCAAAACTTTTTTGCCAAAATAAATAGAATATTTCTTCAGTACAAATATATTATTATTACTATTATTATTAATACTTACTACGTCTTACTAATCGTTCGAACTATACGCAATCACGCTAATGTGTGATGATAGGGTGATTGTGAGATGAAATGAAAGACCTACATTTTAACGTGGAATCCGAACCACGGTGGAGGCCTGGCATTCCACACAGACCGCTAGGTCACTCTCAGTACAAATATAAAATCTAATTTTCTCCATATGGTGATATTGAAGTGTTATTTTTTCATGCCCGCTCGTTGTTCGTCATGGGATTCTTAGTAATCAAGTGTAACCATAGTTTTCCATACACTTGCACACTGGTATATTTTATAATGGAAACACAAGAATAAACATTATATTTGCTTTATTAAAATGGAACGACACTCGATCACCGGAAACACAGTCTGAAATAAGATGTTTTTAATAAGCGGCCGCTTTAAAGTTTGAAATTTGGATTTGTGCGCACCGTGGACTTTAGCAACAGCGGGGTTGCAGGCAAAGTGAAAAGTCACTTGGAAGAGCCCTTTTTCTTGTTTATAGTCGGACAATAAGGCTTCTATAATCTCCCGATTTCATGAGACCTCATCATAATTTCGTCAGCTCTTAGAAACGAAAGAAAAACAACCGCTAAAAAAAATATATTTAGGAGTGATCCCGTCTGGGGTTGAACCCATATAAATTATATAAAAAATGAGAATTTTATAAATATCCTTATATTACTTATAAATAACAAGTAAATATAAGATCACCAAAACATCCATAAGAATTTAAAAAATCAATTTATCACACACTTTGTGCATAATAGGATAGGATAGAATAATCCCTCCAACACCTTTTCTTCAAATAATTGTAAAACCCTTAAAACAATATCTTAAAAAGACCGCGAGATCAACTAAAAATCAAACTCTAACACTCAAACATTCATATTTAAATGTCCCCACAGAAGGTTCTAACATTTGTTGGCAAGACTGCAGAGCAACTAAATATGTTACTGCATAAGGGGGCGTCCTTGATTACATTGACAGGTAGGCCAGTGAAATAATTTCATAACCTTCTCCACTAAAACCCTTTTAGATACTGGATACACTTGAGACTAATTAATTGGCTTTGGATCACAATTCGATCTTACATATTTAATTATTGAAATTAATACTTCGTAATATACTTATACATTTTATTTTTCTCTACATGTGGCACGACCTCGATACTAAATTAATTTATTAGTCTTACTGCCGACATAAATCATGACACTTGGATTCACTCTATACTTGGTTCACAATAACCTAGGCCTTTTCATAGTCCTAGCAAATGTGTGACGTCACTTGACATCACTCATCAAATTGACATAAAATATTAGTCAAGCGGATGGATATGACAGGTTTTTTAGTAATATTTTAACTGATAGAAAAATGTTAGGCTACCGTGAATACAATATATAATCTTTAGGAAAGATGACAGGCTTAGCTTCTTCGCTGCAGAAATACAACACAATGACTCGGGCTACCAGCCCAAACAATTCAAGCCTTGGAATCAAAGCGGAACGTACCCATTAACGTTCTGAACGCTTAATCTTTTGCCGACAGCGGGTGGAGGATTGTACTATACAGAACTGCTTACTGCTGGTTTAACTACCAGGTGTGTGGTGTTCGAGGAAGAGGACGATGTGCCACTCAAAGAACTTCTACAATATGTCAATGAAAATTTCGTTGAAATTTAAGGACTTATCGATGTGGACTGTGGAATTATAACGAATTCAAATCCCATAAGATGAAGCCATCGTTGAGGCAGTGAAAGGTGGTTGTATTTAGAAATGTTAGCGGGAAAATTTTCATATTGAAAATTGACTGGGAATTTTTCATCTTTAGTTCTATAACGTAGAAAATATTGTGTGACGATAGCTATGACGGTGTGAAGAAAGCTATGACGGTGTGAAGAAAGTGTCCTGAAAGTGAAAGAGGCGCTGGAGGATGTCAGGACTGTTCTAAGGTGTTTTTTTTTAATGTATGCACAATGTGGAATCGAGTGTGATAAAGGACAAACTCAAGAGAATAATTTAGAAAAAAAAAGTTCATTAAAATAGTATACAGCAAGCAACAGCACATTAACCGACTATTTAAATGTTAATTAATATATTTTAATAATAGTGATTCTGTTTGTGATCTTTTGTTTTGTTTACCACTTTCCTCTTTAGGTTTAAGATCAAAGGGTTTTTAGTGAACTCCCGACGTAATGGACAAAAGTTCTGAATCCTTAGTGTTTCATCGTAAACAAAGTTGACTGTGTGTTCCTCAGACACACACATACAATTTCTATATGGGTTAACCCGCCTCGGTAGCTAACGCGCTAGTTTCGTGTTGAGCTAGACTGCCGACGACGGGGAGATCGAGGCTCGAATCTCGGTCGGGTGAGGGGGGCGGTTTTCCCTAAATGGTTTTCCACTCTACCTCCACGCAAATGCGGGCTAACCTCCTCTAAATTCAACCTTCCCAATTCCTAACCCACTAGCGTAATTAGTGCATAAGCGTACAACCCGAACGTGTAGTAAGATGCTGTGCTAAGTATTATTATTATTATTATTATTATTATTATTATATATGGCCTAGAATGACAATCGTTGATAGGTTAGTTTTACCTTAGAGCCTGTTACTAATCTACGACTACCCAAGGCCTAGCGATGGGCTGGTGTTGACACACTCCAATAGAGGAAGCAAACATAAATACGTCGAGCAAGACTCACCTATGACGAGGTGGTCACGACAGTGCGATGTGCGCTGCCATGTGGTTTATCTATCATGTTAACTAAAACATTTAGAAATAGCCATTAACTGTTAAAGAGAAACGAAGTATCCTTGAATACATTTACAGCATAACATTTTTAACCTATAATATATGTTAAACACGACCAAACCTTCGCGAACAAGACTGCGTTATTTACACGCGTTGTAGCAAACAAACAAACAAACTATAACTCTATAATAAGATTAAAGCTAGATTGGCTGAGACTAAGAGTAAACCATTGTTCCCACTAATGAGTACAATTCAGTCCACTAATATTTAGTAAAACGTTCAGTAGTTAAAGACTCTGTGTAGCTTACAACACCTCTTCATAAGTTCACAAAGGCATCATTCACGTCTTGTTTGTTTAGCGATCGGGTGGGGGGTCTTATTTATTCAAGATTTTTTTCTAAGTGATTTCCCGCACACATTCGGTTACACTTACTTTACATTCTACCTTCAGCATACCTACCCTAATAGTCTAGATAACAGGTATGTGGAAAGCTTTAACGGACTGTGAAACGCGAAGTACTACTATTTACATAATGTTCTGTAATTAATCATCTAAGGAGTTAGGGTCAGTACTGTTCGTCAGCAATTAATCTATCTAACTTAGGATAACAGGGGGAGGAAGGTAAACATTCAATAATTGTGGGAAGATGTGATAAAAACTACATTGTGGAGAAAACTACTCTAGTATTCCATGATCACTAGGCCTAAACTAATAATCCATCTCACATTTTAACGGACATTTAGAGCAAATGCACCCTATTTAACTATTAGTTTTATGTTATTATACAAAAACAAGAAAACTTGGATAAGTATAAAATGTTTTAAATGGTGTTCTAAGTATCATAGCATAAAAAAAAATCCAATTGAAGGAATTCGAAGAAATTACCGAGAATTGAATCTCATCAGAAACTAATTAGTCACACTAGTATTTTATTTTACAAAATACTGGGATATTGTATTTCAACGTCTCTTTATAAAGAGTAGGCCTACTATTGGTTTTTAAAATATTTTAAAATTATTCTTAAAGTCAAATGTAAAATTGAAGCCATTAGCAGAAGCCCATATTTAAACTACAATTTATACTCATATAAAATTAACCAGGGTAAACTTTGTTTCGTTCTTACTTCAGCTATGAACAGTGGAAATGTTTCTAAAACTACTCAAATTAACACTAGTTTTTCAAAATATCGCAGGTGACTTCTGTAAGTGAGCTATAATAATCCCTATGTTGTATCACTTCACTACTCGCCAAATTATCCTAACGTCGGGAATTGTAATATACAAGTGATAAGATAACTTGAGGCATCTATGACAGTTAAATGTCTCAATAATTTACACCCAGCCCTGGCTTCAATAATTGTAAAATAAAAGTGATAAGATAACTTGAGGCATCTATGACAGTTTACTGTCTCAATAATTTACACCCAGCCCTGGCTTCAAGAATTGTAAAATAAAAGTGATAAGATAACTTGAGGCATCTATGACAGTTTACTGTCTCAATAATTTACACCCAGCCCTGGCTTCAAGAATTGTAAAATAAAAGTGATAAGATAACTTGAGGCATCTATGACAGTTTACTGTCTCAATAATTTACACCCAGCCCTGGCTTCAAGAATTGTAAAATAAAAGTGATAAGATAACTTGAGGCATCTATGACAGTTTACTGTCTCAATAATTTACACCCAGCCCTGGCTTCAAGAATTGTAAAATAAAAGTGATAAGATAACTTGAGGCATCTATGACAGTTAAATGTCTCAATAATTTACACCCAGCCCTGGCTTCAAGAATTGTCAAATAAAAGTGATAAGATAACTTGAGGCATCTATGACAGTTTACTGTCTCAATAATTTACCCCCAGCCCTGGCTTCAGGAATTGTATGATAAAAGTGATAAGATAAACACATACACAAACACCATTTGATTTTAGGCACTAATTGGGATGAAAATAATGTCTCGAAGATCTTAGGTTAACCCACTTCACTCTTTCCCCATATTGTCAGTTTAGCTCGGTCGGTAACATGTCTCTATATAGAGATAATAGTCCCGGGCTCGATTCCTGGCATGGGTGAAAAAATTATCATTGGCTTAATGTTGGTTCACCTTTCATTGTGATGAATTAATGGTCGGGAGCTGGGTGTTGTGTCTGTTCTAGATTCAAGTTAGTCTTGTTTACACTATTTTGTCTGTGTGGACTTTGTGAACACCGACTCAATCAAATACTTTAGATTTATGTCCTGGTTTAAAAATATATCATGATAAGAAATAAATAAGGAAATTAGTTTATATGTGAGTGTGTTTGACACATACCATGTTTGGTAGTTTCTAAAGTGACTACATTTTAATAGGAGTGTTTTTAAAGTGATAAAACAATGGCATTATTTGAAGGCTAAACCTGTCTCTTTTGCTTGTCGTGGAAAAGCTCTATATACCAAAATGGAAGGTAGAATGATTATTTCGTGACCACCAACATAATGGAGCACAATATTATTATCATCATTATTACTATCCACACCTAGGTTTGGGTGACATTGGTCCCAACACGTTTGTATTGTTCAACAAATTCTTCATAAGATACTTGATTCAGAAAATGCAATCGCCCTTTCCATCACGGAATTAGATTGCATTTATCACTTTATTGTTGAGCAGTGTCCAATCAATAGAAGTGGGCGGGTCCCAAACATTGCCAGACTTACAAACCTAGGACAAATAAATACACTTATATATTATACTTATAAATTATTTTTAGCACCGTGTCTTACTACCCGTTCGCGTTATACCCCTCTAATATGTTAGTGACTATGAAGATTGACTTCAAAGGAAATACACCCGCATTTGCACGGAGGGACATTTGTGCGGAGGGAGAGTGGAAAACCATTCAGGAAAAAACACCCGTCATCTAGTTTATTGTGATAGTGACGGCTTAGATCATGCGACCACCGGAGCGGGTCCATATACAAATTAAAGTTGCTTTTATACCAACCGACAGTCGTACAAGTTATTTGAAGAACTTAAGGTGGGGTGCTAGTGAACTTGAGTTTAAGGCAGTGTTTTTGAAGTTTTTATAACATATACATTTTTTGGCCAAAAAATATATTTCTTCTATAGAAACATCGTGTTTAGTTTTATGCACATGCTAATCTCAACAGTTCTTGAATATCTGTCAAAGGCATCCTGGAATTTAACGACAACTTTTTCACTTTATTTAAAAAGTTTATCACCAAATGCCGCAATGCTCATGACGGATATTCAAGAACTGTTGAGATTAGCATGTGCAGAAAGCTAAACTCTATGTTTATATGGAAGAAATATTTGATTTATTTTGTCCAATTAAAATTTATGCTATAAAAACTCCAAAATTAATGCATTAAACTCGCGCTCACTAGCACCTCATCTTAAGGTGAGAGGTGGAAGAGAACAAGTATTTAAATCATTTTTTATAGCAAAAAATAATTTTTGTCAAAAACAAAAATTTTATTGCGGAAGTAGATTATGTTGAGCTCAATTTTCTAATAATAATTTTTTAACCATGGGCCTTATTTTAGCCGTAGAAAGGCTTTAGGGCTCCTTACACACACACACACACACACACACACACATACACATATATTTTTTTAGTGTGATTTTCATAGGAATCCCGTTATTTGAAAAGTGGGAGCTTATGTTACCACAATGATGGGGGAAGAAAATGATATTTTCATCATTATTCCTTTAATTAGTAATGTAAAATTACATTTTACAGTAATCCATAAGGAAGTATTATTGAAAGCTTTTGAAACGGATTTAGATTAACTTCATAACTAAGAGATCAAAAAAGAAATTAAAAAAACAAATACAGGAACAGACTGACGGATGGCCATTGGGACGCTTTAATCAATCTTGGAGCTGGATGTGAAGAAACTAACTAACGCTATGGATTTTAAAACATCACATTAAAACTGTTAATTACTATTATCCCCATTATATTTATAATATAAAATGTTTTGAGGATTACTTAGATGTACAGGTTTAACGAAGTTGACTTCAAGTTAAGCTTTCTGTAATATGATTTTTTTTACTTTCGCTCTATCTTACAGGTAGAGAAAGTATGGTGATCGTCAAAAAAATCGAACTCGAAATTTTGATGAATTTTGACGTTTCATGACTCCCTGAACCCGAAAAAGTTGTTTTTGAATTTCCGTCTGTCTGTCTGTCTGTACCTCCAACTAGAGCCTAAACTATTTTACCGATTGAGCTGAAACTTGATATATAGGGTTTTCATAGGGTTGCCCCGAGGGGTTTTTGGAATTGGATATCCACCCCTAAAATTAAGGGTAGTTTACTGAAGGGAAAAAAGAGAAAAAGTCGACTTTTTGGACACTAAAGCTTAAGTATTGCGATCGTAAAAAAAACTAACCTGAAATGTTGATGGATTTCGACGTCTCATGACCCCCCGAACCCTAAAAAATAGTCTTTGCAATGCCGTCTGTCTGTGTGTCTATTAAAACTTAAAATTAAGGGTAGTTTACTGAAGGGCGAAAAGAGAAAAATTTGGTTTTCTCAAAATCTGCTCAAACGATTTTGATTAAAATTCGTATCTAGGCGTTGATTAAGATTATAAATAAACTGGCTATTTTCATTTTCCTATGAAAATGATTTTTAGGGTACTTTACAGAAGCGTTAATTTCCGTATCTCCACAACTATTTGAGAAACTAAACAACTTATCATTGCAAAATTGTAGGACTATTAGAAATAAAAAACTTTTATTTGACATATATTTTTATAAAAGCAACAGTTTCTGAGATATTTGCAAATATATTAATACAATTTTGTGAGCTTTAGTTGTAAACATATACTACTTAAGTCTTAACGCAATAATTCTCCAATGCCATAGAGTAATTAAATATAAGTATCTAAAAAAGTATGTTATTTTTCCTTAAAGCTCTTAGGAGAAATGTTTGCATAGCAATGATCTATCTCCATTTTAGACTCAATAGTCAATATTTACATTTTTTATTGGTCAAAATGTATAAATGAATAATTAAATATCAATGCGATGACTTGAAGATCTGCAACACCTTATAAAATGTTAAAATTTTAACCAGAAATCGAAATTTTAATACGAAGTGTTGACCCTTGTGGAAGACATTAAACTGTTTGAAATGCTCTTAGGTGGACAAAGATGCGCCTCTTTTCTCATTGATTCTATATCATTGTATATTATTTTATGCGTGTTCTTATGTGGAGTGGTGATGATACAATGTACATTATTCCGTTCAGAAATCTTACGAGTTTATAGAAAGAGAGAGAAAGTCTGTGCGGTGCGCCGTACCATTTATTTTAAATAGCGCACATTAAAAAAGTTACATTTTCATTTTCTTTATGAATGCACTTTAAATAATTATGATGCATACATTTATAGTTACATTACACTGAATAAGCTCACAAAAAATATTTTAGAACTCTACAAATATATTTTTGTAAAGGATTATGTGTTAACATAGGAATTCAAATAGTAGAGAAACGCATCATAGCTCGAGGTAGATCTTTGGTGATAAGGAGGCGTTCAAGTATTACGTAAGCACCTTTAGGGAGGGGGTTCGAGCTTTGCTTATTTTTACTGACAAGGGTAGAGGGGGTGTCAGAGCAATGTTTACATAAGACAGAGAAATACGGGCAAAATTGAGGGAGGGTACATCGTGAGCCGCTTGGACTTCAGGCAGCTTTGGGCAGCAATGAATATGATGAGTGGCTAAACGAGGAAGAAGTGGAGAAGCCTATAGAAGTAATTCTGAAAATTGAAAAATGACACCTGGACACGGGAATCGAACCCGGGACCTTTGGCTTAGTACGCCAATGCTCTAACCACTGAGCTATCCAGGATTCGTCCCGTGCCCATGGTCATTCTTCACTCATATTTTAAGGCAGAGTCTATGCTGGACAAAGCAGAAATCGTCAGCTACAATTATGTGATTTTTAATATCACAAGCCATCGGATAACGCAGCCATCGGCGACTCGGTAGTGGCTATTGCCAAGTTNTACCCGTTCGGGTTATACACACTTACGCTAATGTGTAATGGTAGGGTGATTGTGAGATGAAATGGAGGACCTACAGTTTAACGTGGAATTCTAACCATGGTAGAGGCCTGGCATTCCTCACATTCACAAGTTGTGATTAATACACGTCTTGTCAGAGGTGAAGGAGAGGTTTGGCAATCAGATAAATCTGTGCCGGGAGTCATCGAATTAAATGTAGCTTAAGCCTTAGGGTATTTTATTATTAATACATATTATATTCATGAATTCACTAATAATCCTTTTTTTATAACTTCAATTAAAAGTAAATTAAAATTTTAAACTTTTATGATGTTATAACTTCTTTTTAATTTTACCTGTTCAATAAATTTCAATTCATTGTATACCAATGTTAATTGTCAATTATTTCGCAATATTAATTTACATCTCTGTGTTAATAATTACCAGCCATTTATAAATTGCATGATTTTTTAAATTTTTTTTATAATCGCGTCTTACTACCTGTTCAGGCTAGAGGCAAAATTGCATGAGAAAAATAATGGTTATTCTTGTGAACAAATAAAAAAAAGTCGACAAATCTTACATAAGCGAGAGGGATGGTCAGGCATTTGTTTATTTTAACTTACAAGGGGTGGAGGGGTTAAAAATGGCCAAAAAAACTTGTTAAGTGACTCGCCTATATAATTTGGTTGCCAACCCCTGCGGCATAGAGTGAGACTTAAGCAACAATTAATTTTAATTTGATTTTTAAAATTGGCAAAGCACATTAGTGCAATATAATATGACGTTGAAATAAATCAACTCAATCTTTAAAATAAGAGGATATTACAGAGACCTAATTTTTTTTCAATAACTTAAACGCAATCTCCGACATTTTAGCTATGTTTTTTTTTTGCATTTTATAGTCATTAACTTCTTTTGAGATAAACTTTTCCAAGCAATTATTCTTAGTCAATTTTAATTATTTTACTATAATTTTTTTTTAATATTCAAAATAACATGTTGGCATTGGAAAGTCAGCATCGTTGGAGCCTAAAAGATACTCTCTTAAAAGTGCTGCACCTAGAATTAAGGGGAGGGGGGAGTAGGAAGCATTTTATTCCCCTCTCAAGGTTGAAAATAATTTGAATAAAGGTTAAAACTGTATAAAGCACAGCTATATAAAGGATCATTAAAATAATGTGGAATATATAGGCTAAGTTTTAAGCCAAAAGGTTTATGTCTTGGTATTTAAAAAGTATATCATTATACACATTAAAAGTTCCCCTAAAATTTCCATTTGGAAAAAAGCATGGAAATAATAGTTAGGATACATTTTCATGCCCCCTTTCCTAACCTCAAAAAGTAAATTTTAGGTTGCGCCTTTGGCTATTACACAACATTTATTGTTAAGTTTTGTAGTGTCTTTCTATGATATAAACATGTCTGCCACACTTTCATTTATTATATTACTTACTTATTTATTTTTGACATTAGGAACTTAAAAGTTCATTTCCGCACTTGCAAAATTACCCCACCTATTCCTTTCTCGAGCTGGTTCTATCCAGTCCCCCTCATTACACCCTATCCCTATCTTTAGCTAATTCAATCCAGTACACCTAATTACACCCTATCCCTATCTTTAGCTAATTCAATCCAGTACACCTAATTACACCCTATCCCTATCTTTAGCTAATTCAATCCAGTACACCTAATTACACCCTATCCCTATCTTTAGCTAATTCAATCCAGTACACCTAATTACACCCTATCCCTATCTTTAGCTAATTCAATCCAGTACACCTAATTACACCCTATCCCTATCTTTAGCTAATTCAATCCAGTACACCTAATTACACCCTATCCCTATCTTTAGCTAATTCAATCCAGTACACCTAATTACACCCTATCCCTATCTTTAGCTAATTCAATCCAGTACACCTAATTACACCCTATCCCTATCTTTAGCTAATTCAATCCAGTACACCTAATTACACCCTATCCCTATCTTTAGCTAATTCAATCCAGTACACCTAATTACACCCTATCCCTATCTTTAGCTAATTCAATCCAGTACACCTAATTACACCCTATCCCTATCTTTAGCTAATTCAATCCAGTACACCTAATTACACCCTATCCCTATCTTTAGCTAATTCAATCCAGTACACCTAATTACACCCTATCCCTATCTTTAGCTTGTTCTATCCAGTACACCTCATTACACCCTATCCCTATCTTGAGATAGTTCTATCCAGTACACCTCATTACACCCTATCCCTATCTTTAGCTAATTCAATCCAGTACACCTCATTACACCCTATCCCTATCTTGAGATAGTTCTATCCAGTACACCTCATTACACCCTAGCCATATCTTGAGATAGTTCTATCCAGTACACCTCATTACACCCTATCCCTATCTTGAGATAGTTCTATCCAGTACACCTCATTACACCCTAGCCATATCTTGAGCTAGTACTATCCAGTCCCCCTCATTATACCCTATCCATATCTAGAGATAGTTCTATCCAGTACACTTTATTACACCCTATCCATATCTTGAGCTAGTACTATCCAGTCCACCTCATTATACCCTATCCATATCTTGAGCTAGTACTATCCAGTCCACCTCATTATACCCTATCCCTATCTTGACATAGTTCTATCCAGTACACCTTATTACACCCTATCCATATCTTGAGATAGTTCTATCCAGTCCACCTCATTATACCCTACCTCTTTCAGGTCCATTCTAACGTTTTCCTATCATCTGCGTATAGATCTTCCCAATAGTCTTTTCCCATTAGGTCTGTCACTCAGTAACTCGAACAAGTTTCTAGAATCCCCCGTTTGTTTCTTCCGTACTCTCATTAGTAGGTAAATAGTATTTATTTAATAAATAAAAGCTACAAATAATTAACGTTATACACAGTCACATGTTTTTATAGTTTCGCTGTTTGTCTCGTATTCTTCACATTACTAGCTAAAATTTGTTTTTATTTGACAAGTTTTAACTACATAGGTAACGCACCACATCTTTAATTAATTTTGATCTTACGTTTACATAGATTATATAAATAAGTATAGGCTTATATTCATGCTTCACACGAAGCTAGTGGTGAATAATGCATAGCTCAAAATGTACAATTAATAATAATAATAATAATAATAATAATACGTTTTCTAATGTAATATATTGATTAAAAATCTAAAAAGTAAATGATTCCTAGCATACAATGCTTATTTCTTAGTTAAAATACGATTTATAATGAAACGCAGTGATAAAAATCTTTATTAAATCGATAGTTATCAATAATTAATATAAACTGGCCTTACATCTTTGCTCTACTAGATAAGGTATTTTAAAAAACTTCACTTATTCTCATATACTTTCTCTCATATGGGAGTTCAGGGGAACCATTTATGATTGTTCTTATTTTATATTATATAATTAATCTAAAATGGTAACTGCTTTGGTTGATCTTAATTTATATCTTAATTTCTGCAGAAAGAGTGTGAATCAATTAGATGATTGTTTTGTTCACAGGAAAATCGTTTTAAAATACCAAAAACTTAAACCGGTACATTCAAGGCTTAACGATTGAAATACCTGGAGAACATTATCTGAGTAATTTACAAACAAGCGTGTTCTTGCAGCTCAAATGGTTCGCTAATGGCTGTGTGAGAGTCAGTGGGTCTGTTAGGCACCGAGTAAACTGGTTGACAACAAACTGGTCGACAAACTGTGAAAACGTTTGGAAGGTGGGGGGTAGGTCAAGTGGTCGACACCACTGGATATCTTTATTTTATTACGAATGGACATTTGGAGGGCCTTTTAAAAATACAAAATCTTGGCGGTCAACATTGATAGTATTTTACTATTATATATCATTATTATCATTTTTTAAAAGGTATTGATATTTCCATAGAAATTCACAGCTGCAGGTCATATGACTTGACGTATGAATACGTGATAGTATTTTTACTAAATTTGTCTAGCTGTCAGATATATATATATCCCTTCATAGGAAAATAGTGGTATGTGTGTAGTCCAGGCACTTGCGTGATCAGTTTAGGCTTGTGTTCAAGCGAGTGTTGAGTTGTTAATTTTTTTTTAAGAAAACATTTGTACTCTCTTAATTAACAAACTTGTGTTTTAAAATAATAATTGATGTGGACCTTCCTTACCATTTTCACTGCCATAAAAATAGTTATTGAAATTGTGTAGACTACTAGTAGACCTACAATATCAATAAAATTCAATAAACACATTATAGTTGTGTTTATAACAATGAAAATGCTAAAGAAGTTTCTTCAACAAAATGTATCTTTAACAAAAGTTTGTTAACTAAGTTTGTACGAAAAACAACCCCCTCCCCCCGCCTTGAAAAAATAAAATAAAATTTTAAAGTCACTAAAAGAGCCTTGCACATCTGAAATGCAATGTATTAACATGATAAAATGGTTGTGTGCATGTTCTTTTAGCTCCTCTATAGCAAAAATGGGTTTCAACCCCACCCTACTTCTCGATGCTATTTTATTTTTAACTACCACCCACAGGGGCGTTTACAAAATTAACGCTGCTTACATGTTTATCAGAAATACTGTAGCATTGCAATTATCTACGCCAATGGTTCACAAACTGTGGGCTGTGAAATTTTATGAAAAGTGAAAATTTTATAATTTTTAAAAATTTTAAATTATGAAAAAAAATAATAGGAAAGTTTTTTACTGGGGGAGAAAAAAAGGAGGGAAAAGTTGATGCTCTCGTTCACATCTTCATACATCTGTGAAGTTGGACTTTCATAGTTAATGTCATTTTTTTTTGAATAGTACATTTTTAGAATTCATTTTAATTATATACACACTTTTAGACTTTTTCATCATTCTATGATATTTACTGTGGCCTACTACTCGTGAAATTAGACATGACATTCTACTGCGCATGGTAGAATAAAGGAAGGGGACACAGAAGATAAATGAAAAAAATTGTTCCCTTCTATCTTCTCTGTATGAAAGATTCTTTGCTAATGCTAAAGACAAATATATTGATTTCTCAGCCGACAACTCTGATTATAATTCGTAGGCGAAGATTCGGAATCTATTTGAAACGTAAAATCATCGATTCACACAGGTTATAAAAACTAGTGTAGTTTTAGAAAGGTTTCTAACCATTCGTTTGGAACTCAGAGCCGTGAGATTTTTCCATGGAACATCGTTGAAATGAGTGGTGGTAGAACTGGGTGGCCAGCATTGCCTTCTCCTAGAAATAATTTGTCCCAGTCTCATCCGCACCTGGAATAAGTTCCCCTCTTATCCCTCCAGACAAATTTCAAATCTTCTGATAAGGTCGAATATGAAGCTTAAGGATGGTCTTAAATCAAACTACAAATTACTTCTAGATGGATTCAATTTTTGAAAATTTGGCGAAGAAGATCACTTTAAATAATTTCTATAATCATCTAACTGTCAAAAAAATCGGACGAGGAGCACTCTAAATAGCTTTCAGGGTCATCCAAATTTTAATAATGTTTAATAATAAGAATGTGTTAGGATCACTCCAAATAGCTTATCATGCATGTCATTTTGAAAAATTTTCATGTGAGGATTACTCTAAATAATAACTGAAAGCATTCAATTTTCAAAGATTTGTTGGAGAAAGACCCCTTCAAATATATTTTAGAGGTCTAATTTTCAAAAAATTTCCAGAAAAGGACCATCCAAGAAGATCCCAGTTTAAAAATATTTTGAATAACCGAGACATCTAATTTTTGAGACATATTCAGGTGAGAAGCAATCTAAATAGCTTCTAGATGCATCCAAATTTCAAAATAATTATGGGGAAGGCTGCTCCAAATAGCTTATAAAAATATGAATTTTTTAATTGGGAAGGAGAATAAAAAACAGCAAAAAATGGGGCACCACATAAAGCCAAATTATAAATACAAAAACATAAAGATCTCAAAGGTATTCGAAGTATTAAATTATCCATGCAAAGAATATCTTGACAATCTTTAATATTATGAACCAGCACACATACATAATAATCCCTTGAATAAAGCAAGAGTTAAAAGGCGAAAAAAAAGGCTAACTTATCATAGACTGTTGATAAAATTCTTATTAACCCTAATTGACTTAAAGTATAAAAGAAATAATCTTCTTTAAATAGTATTCATAATATTTAGCACCCAGATCTGAAATAAATATTGTTATTCTTGAAGCTAACAATAAAACTATACTGTTTCTTATAACCAAAGCTGAATTAAATCGAATCAATAAACACCGGCCGTTACTAATATAGAAGAATGAACTAAAACTGATACTGGGGTGGGTGCAGCAGGAAGTCAAGAAGAAAAGGGAATTTGGGCTCTTTTTGTAGAACAAACTAATATTACTCTCAACAAAATAGCAGTTATTTCATTGGAGTTATTTATACAACTCAAAGATAAAATATGTTTTCATCTTCCAAAATTTAATAATCACGCAATAATAATAATAATAATAATAATAATAATAATAATAATAATAATAATAATAATAATAATAATAATAATAAAGCTACATCATCAATATGATTTGATAAAGCAGTTAATATACCGGAACTATGCCAAATAGCTTTTAGGGACATCCAATTTTCAAACATTTATCATGAAGGGCTAGGGTGGTGGTGTACGAGTACCTAGTCTCTCTCTTCATCTCCATCTCAGCTTCATATTGTGTATAGGTCCTCGGCAGCCGGTGTATTTAGTAGAGCATCTCGGGGTTAATAAATTAATGGTAGGGGTAGAGAACTCAGCCGATCAAATAATTAGAAGTTTATGGAGTAGAAGTTGAAGTTTTATTTGAAATAAACATTTTGCATCACGTGTTACTTAATGTAAAGAAAAACAAAATACTGAGTATAAGAATATGGTTAAATAGTTATTATAATGGTCTCCATTTCCTCCCACCCATCTCTAAACACGCTTTGATCAACACCACGAAAAGAACTTCTGAATATAGGTTCTATCAGCTCGCGTGCTGACCGGGAAGTGACTTGCGTCCAGTGTTACCAAGTCTATAGTCTCTAGCGATAGTACATGGACCTGAAATGGATTGTGTTTTGACCGGTAGGATACTACTTTCTGATATTATATTGATAAACCCTGCAATTTTCATAGAAAAAACAATAATTAATGTAAAATTTGTTACTAAATAGCAGGGCCACAGGATATTACTTTTAGTAAACATCCTAAAATTGGATTGTACACGTGGTGAAATTATATCAAAAGTAGTATCTAGATTGTACAGTTGGCAACACTGCTTGCGTCTGACGCTTCCCATTTAAACAGTGTTGCCAAGTCTATAGTCTCTAGCGATAGTACATAAACCTGAAATGGATTGTATTTTGACCGGTAGGATACTACTTTCTGGCATTATATTGATAACCACTGCGATTTTCATTTTTTAAAAATGTGAAAAGTAGTATCCATATCGTACAGTTGTCAACACTGCATCTAAATAGGGTCAAACACAGACGCTTAATCGGAGGTGCTGATTGGCTAGCTGTTCGCGCCAAACCTTCCCTTTCCACTGTGAGGCCACACGTGCAAGCCACAGGTGCACCTCACAGCTTCCGGGTACAGATAAGATTAAATAGCACGATGCTAGAAAGTGAAAAGTAAAAGTAATAAATTTAGATGAAGCTAAGATTTCCACAAAGACTTTACGAAAATGAAAAATACTAGATTTAAAAGTTAAAGGCCGAAAAATGAAGTTAATGAATTGAAATTTAAAACATATATTGCTTACAACTTTGGTTAAGATTTAGACAACTTATAATTAATATTAAACCCAACACTTTCTTATAATTAAACATTTGATCCTAGCATAGAGATTAAAGTAGGCCTAGACGAATGGAAAACAATAATGTATTATACATTTAGTACTTCAGTATGATCATATTCACATGTAAACAATGGCAAACTAATTTAATTATGTAAAAGAAATGGTCTAGAGCTAAAGGCCTAAAACCCCGACCACTTTACAGTGGGGAAAAAAAAGTGAGGAGGTTTAAAGACAAGTCCCTAAAAAGCACTCTTTGTTTACTTACTACCATATACAAAAATAAAGTTCCGCCGACAATGGTTGAAAATAAACTAATTTTACATAATCATATATTTTTTTTTACTTTTATAAAAATTAAAATGTAAGGTTTTGAAGGGCGGGAAATGTTTATACATTTCTCCTCAATTTCGGCGTGAGTTGTTTATTAGTGTAGTTAAAACAATCTTGGTGGATACTCGGACTAGACTTCAAGTTTGTTTAAGTTGGTTTGCCGGTGACGAGGAGGCTGAGCCGCAATTGTGGGTTGAGTGTACTGAGTGTGAGTTGTTATTAATGGTTTCACATTTTTCAACAACACAAATTCGAGTACCTTTTCTCTAAATTCTAAATTCCTCATAAATAATACATTATTATAGTTAAATGCGGAGAGACTGGAAAGATCATAAGACGTAGGGAAAAAATAAAAATGATTTATTAGTGTAAAATAATTTGGTCTCTCTTTCATCTTATTATTAAAAAAA
The DNA here is from genome assembly GCA_902155825.1 of Timema genevievae. Lineage (NCBI taxonomy): Eukaryota > Metazoa > Arthropoda > Insecta > Phasmatodea > Timematidae > Timema > Timema genevievae. The sequence goes on from CABFWO010000326.1 coordinate 71,001, forward strand.
AGAATCGGGTCAATGAGTTACGTTTTAAAAAAGGATTAACTTTTGGAATTGTTTCTTGTTTCTTATTCATTTGTGATGAAATTAAATTTTAAAATTAAGCCGATAGACAAATGGGTGTAACTCGACTGGTCCACTGTTATTGTTCTGCCGAAGAAAGTAAAAGTAAACACATCACTAAGTACATACCGCATAGGTGACCTGGTGGTCTAAGGGTAAGGTGTCAGACTTCTGTGTTGGGGGCCCGAGGTTCAATCCTCGGTCTCGGCACAGATTTATCTGATTGCCAAACCCTTCCTTCACCTCTGACAAGACGTGTATTAATAGCAACTTATGAATGTGTGGAATGTCAGGCCTCCGCCGTGGTTCGGATTCCACGTTAAACTGTAGGTCCTCCATTTCAACTCACAATCATCCTACCATTACACATCAGCGTAAGTGCGTATAAGCCGAACGGGTAGTAAGACGTGGTGCTAATAATAAAAAACAAACATATTCTATACCGTAAACCCCCCTCTCCCCGCATCCCAAAAACAAGTAGTAAAAATTTCACAGTACTGGTATCACAGTTGGTCGTCAAAATATTAAATATTACATTCAGTCATTTCACTTGCATTGCATTAAAATCAAGTGGTTAGGTTAGTTTAGGTTTGTTAGAGTCGTAATTACATAGTACGCTTTTGCACTGAACAATCCAAGTTTGGGTGGAGTCGGAGGGTAGACCAGTTGATGGGTCGGAGAATGGACCAGTTGATGTATCGGAGGGTAGACCAGTTGATGGGTCGGAGGATGGACCAGTTGATGGGTCGGAGGATGGACCAGTTGATGGGTTGGAGGATGGACCAGTTGATATGTCGGAGGATGGACCAGTTGATGGGTTGGAGGATGGACCAGTGGACGGGTCGGAGGATGGACCAGTTGATGGGTCGGAGAATGGACCAGTTGATGGGTCGGAGGATGGACCAGTGGATGGGTTGGAGGATGGACTAGTGGACGGGTCGGAGGATGGACCAGTTGATGGGTTGGAGGGTAGACCAGTGGATGGGTCGGAGGATGGACCAGTTGATGGGTTGGAGGATGGACCAGTTGATGGGTTGGAGGATGGACCAGTTGATATGTCGGAGGATGGACCAGTGGATGGGTTGGAGGATGGACCAGTGGACGGGTCGGAGGATGGACCAGTTGATGGGTTGGAGGATGGACCAGTTGATATGTCGCAGGATGGACCAGTTGATGGGTCGCAGGATGGACCAGTTGATGGGTCGGAGGATGGACCAGTTGATGGGTCGGAGGATGGACCAGTGGATGGGTTGGAGGATGGACCAGTGGATGGGTCGGAGGATGGACCAGTGGATGGGTTGGAGGATGGACCAGCTGATATGTCGGAGGATGGACCAGTTGATGTATATACTTTCTTCGGCAGAACAATAAAAGTGGAAGAGTTGAGTTACAGCCAGACAAATATGGGTTGTTTTTTCCATAACAATTTATCAACGCTTCCCACTAACCGTTCGGGGCTATAAGCCTACGCACATATATTAATTTCATTAATATGTTGTAAGTGAGAAAGGTTTGAATCTAGACGAAGTGTACCCTCACTAGCGTGGTAAGAGGAGTGGAACTAATGAGTAAAAACCACCCTCAACACATCGACTGAGATTCTAACCCTAAACTTCCCGTCATCTGCATGTCAGTCGATTGTGCGAGTGACGCCTTAGACCATATGAACACTGAAGCGGATGTAACTAAAGTTGAACCGACCCATGAAGTACCTGTTGGAGCACATTAAAAATACATGTAGATCAGCCAGCGCATACAAAAGGTCATATTTTTCTTACATCTATAAAACTTGACATCAGCTGTCACCGCGGAGGGCATGAATCCATGAAAGTAGTTCTGTTTGCATGATGACCTGTCAGATTGATTTCCTTAGGTAGCGAACCCACCCTTGGCGCCAGATCAAGGATAGCACATTAATAATGAAACACTCGTAAAGTCTCCCTTAACTGATTGGACATGTCCCAAAGTATGCACTGAAGATTGATCTACGTTGCACAACTGAATAAGAAATCAGTGCACTGACAGGGAGTTTATTGAGTTTACAATGCAACAGAAAAAATAAACGATAAAATAAATCAAGGTTTCTTATTGACACATGTACAAATAATAAAACACAATAGAAAAAAAAATTAGAGACTAGGAAGTAGTTTCGTAATGTTTTGCAAATCATGAAGAGGTGGTATAGTCAACATAAAATGCAAAGAGTTGGGAAAAGTGATATTTTCATGTCTGTATATTTTACACACGTGTGTGTGTGTGTGTGTGTGTGTGTGTGTGTGTGTGTGCATATCGCGTCTTACTATCCACGTGGCTTGTCAGAATTTAATGAATTACAGTAATCAGGTAGGGGTGAGAAAGGTAGAGTTAAGAGAAAATGTACTTGAATTTGCTTGGAGGAAGAGTTTTTTTTTACCCTACGGCATATATGACCAGGAGGTACCAGCCGGGAATCGAACCCGGGCCCCCTAGGCTCGTAGCCAGGTGTACTAACCAATACATCACGGGGCTGGTTACTAATGAGGTTGGGATTATAAAGGTGTATTTAAGAGGAAATGTACTCGAATTGGCGTGGTGGAAGAGTGAGAAATAAAATACGAAAATACCTCTATACAGCCGACCGGAATTTGAGCCCAAATATCCCCGCTAAGGAAAAACTTGTCTAGACGAGCTTTACGTTTAGTCCGCATGCCCACCGATGCGGGTGCTTTTGTATTGACTGAATTCAAAACAATGTTTCTTTATTTTATTTTTCAGAGTAGTTAACGACATAGTTTAAGGGATGAGGAGGGTAACATCGTAGATGCAATCGCGTTAGTAAAATAAGGATATTAAAACTAGTGCCATAAGTCAATTATGGCACCCGGCCGGATTCAAAGTTTGAACTCACGTCAACGACGACCAAGTGCAATACGAATCTAATACCGCGAACTGCTTGATAACTTCTGCGCGATTTGCTTTTATTTGTTACGTTCCACACAACATTTTAGTTAAAGATAGGTTGGAATGAAGATGGTAACCAAGAAAAAATGTGCCATCATTCGTCTTGGGCGATGATAAGTAAATACAGAACTTTAGAACTTTTTAAATCTAAGTCCAAGGGATATCTAAAGATATTAGAGATATCCAAAATTTTAACCAATCATTTTTATGAGTAAATGGTCAATACCCCGTTCCTGTATACTCAAATTGTGTGGGCCTAAGGTCTGTCAGGATGTCTTTGGTCGAGGATAAGGGGGGGATGATATAAATACTTGTGTGGGTTCACGAGTGACGTTAGACTTGGCTTTCAGAAGGTTTATTAATACTATTGGGTGATCTGGCGGTCTAGGGGTAAGGTGGTCATATTTCTGTGCTGGGGGTTTGGGGTTCAATCCTCGGTCCCGCCACAGATTTATCTGATTGCCAAACTCTTCCTTCACCTCTGACAAGACGTGTATTAATCACAACTTGTGAATGTGTGAAATGTCAGGCCTTCACCGTGGTTCGGATTCCACGTTAAACTGTAGGTCCTCCATTTCACCTCGCAATCACCCTACCATTACACATTAGCGTAAGTACGTATAACCCGAACGGTTAGTAAGACGCGGTGCTAATAATAATAATAATTTATACTAATATAACTATTACAAAAGTGAAGTTAGAGTGAGAGAACTAAAATTTATTAGGAAGCGTGTGATGAAACGAATTGTATGAGGTTCACCCAATGGCCTGTTTGACTCCTAGGTGGTCCCTACACGGTCACCGAACCAGGTTCCCTCAGAGGGGCTCAATCCCTCTAATTTTAACCGGGCCGCTGACCTGGTTTCTAGCTAAAGAATGCTGACACCACATTTTGGGTCAGCTCCTCTAATTTATTTGTTTATTGAATCATCAAAACTACCTCGTAGCATTCGTTTTGTCATTCGCAAATCACAACATACAATGTTTACACAAACACGCCTTCCAATTGAGGCCGTGCGGTTACACTATCTAAGCAGCTGGTAAAGAATGAATCAATAAATATAAATATGCTACATATTATAAACCCTCGTACACAATATATACATTGCATGGAAAAACAAGAAACGTTTGAAGGTAAAATGTAAATTATATAAATAACATACAAAAATAGCAGGCTAGAATAAATTGGTCAGTCAGGGCGTTACGTGATTGTAATGTCACACACAAGCAATTAAAGTCGAGCCAACACATATATTATTCTAGGAAACCCACTCGCCATCGGTGCAGAATTCTCCGCTTTATCTTTTACTATGCGTCAATAACTTTATATGACATGCTTGGAATATTGGGTGATTTAATAAGGGTTTGAAATGAGTACGAACTCGAGAAAATTAACAATGAACATGCTTCAAATTATTCTTTTTAAAATTCGAATTAAATGTTATTTTTTATCATTAATTTAAATAGGAATTTTATGGGGGACTATGCTAGATTCGAACTATTCAATTTAAAAAAAATGTCGAATTAGCCAGAACCTATTATACCACTTTATTGAATGAAACGCCTCAAGTGCGACCAGACAAATATTTAGAGCCAACCACATGGATCAAAGTTAGATATGACCCACTTTGGTGGCCGCATGGTCTAGGGATCTTCTCCTGCAGTCTGATCGACTAGACTGCCGATGACGGGGAGATTGAGGTTCAAATCTTAGTCGGGTGTACTGAGGGTGGATTTTCCATAGTGGTTTTCCACTCTCCCTCCGAGCAAATACGTGTACACTTTCTCTAAATATAACCTTACTAATCCCTTAAACCCCTAGCTCAAATAGTGTATAAGCCCATAACCTGAACAGGTAGTAAGATGGAGTGATAAAAAAGTCATGTATGCCTGTCGAACATTAGCGCTGAGAAGTTTATCACAAGGGCCTGGATTTGGTCAAGATGTAATCTTATTTTTTATTCGTCACATATAATGCTCACATGTTCATAAATTCTGTTCATGATTCCCTTGTTGAAGAAATATGTGTTTTAAAGGTAATTTTTAGTCATTTTTAGACATTTTTGAGTCATTTTAAGGCATTCATGTTGAATAAGTATATTTTTAAATACTATCCAATATTTTATAAATGCATAAACGATCAAACATAAATAGTTTAGTCCCACAGTTATCTAGGCAATGAACTTTGTATCCTCTATGATTGGTTGTAAAATACCCATCCCTGGTGAGACTACAACAGCCTAGGCTGGTCGCCGGAGAGCGTTGCTTTGGGAGGGGGTAGCTATATTACTTCTGAACAATTATTAACTTAACGTTCAGTCGTTCACATAACGTAGCATAAAGGTTCTCATGTTTTCAAATGGAACTCATCACGATGCACATAAAAAATGACGTTCCCTTAACGTAAGAATTGTCCGTTGGGAGAACTCTCACGTCACGCTACGTTAATAGAAGTGTACCACGTGTTCCTGTCCACCAATAACGTTATGAACAACGTCAACATGGATATTTTGTGGCTACAGAACGCTTCTATTACAAGTACTTAAGGCCTAATCAGCCTTAGCTATTCGGGCCTTTACACACTGGGACACAAATGTCCAACACTAATGTTTGTGGCGAATATTGATGAGTCACCGGTGTCTGACACTTGATTGCCAACAAAGTGGATAGCATTTTTTTTGTTTTTTTTTTTACTAAATAAAATTGATTCATGCGAGAACTATTGTTTCTACTGCTCCCAAAGTGAAGTTGGAAGAGAAGAAAGAGGAGATAACTCCTGACTGATGGCAGTCTGCAGAACTACAGTAGCCCCATGACTTCTTTGGTGCTGACTGTCAGAAGTGACAGCTGCTAAACAAATGTTTTTGCAGATCATATGGTTCGGCGTAGGGATACATAGTTTGGTCTGGTAGCTTTTCAAAGCCGTCAGCTGTCAGTCAGCACCAAAAGAAGTCATGGGGCTACTGTACACACAGTGTCCTACACTTGTGTATCAGTGTGTAAAGGCACGCAGAGCTCCATTTTAGTTAACCATTTGTTTTCAATTAGTCCAAGTTCATTGTTTGTGTTTAGATCAAGTTGTTGCGTCGCGTTGCTTTACGTTACGTGAATCCTGATCCCACACCGTGTTTCTTTACGTTATTTGAACGTTAAGTTGATCGTGATACTGGTATAAAATCTTGTTTGGTTCAAATAAAAAGCATCAACAGTATATAATAATGGGTTAAATAGCAAAGCTATTATATTTGATGGTTACGGTTATAGTTAAATCTAAATAGCTTATTTAAATTAAAAATTGACACCAGGACATGATAATCGTACTCGAGACATTTGACTTCTTACGTCAAAGCTCTACCACCGAGCTATCTTAGGATTGTCTAGAGATTAGGGTCATTTTTCACTACACTTTAAATTTAAAGAACAGTTTGGCTAAACCTTTCCTGAATGTCACATTTTTTTTTGGTGTCCATTATGATGGTCGTTGAGTAGAGATAATAAGGGGAGTCTAGTTTGGTTTTCTGGGAACGGGGAGGCCGGGGTTCGAATTTCGCTTAGTGATTAGATGTCGTTTACCATTGTTTGCTGGTTTTATATTAGGTGAAAAATAATGGAGATTATTGTGACATGACGAGCATTAAAATAGAAAACTATGTTTAATTATATTAAGATCTCTTCAATTATTTAATAATTTTATGGTGTTGATTAGTATTTATAATATAGGCCCTTTTATTTCATTATGCAGTACATATATATGTGTATGTACATTTATATATATATATAATATATATATATATATATATATATATAATGTGTGTGCAGACAATTATTGCTTTCGGTACAAGTTAAAACTATGAGTAAAAGTTTTTTAATTAGGTCTACTTACCTCCAATCTATATTTATTTAAATGTCTGATTTTATATAATTCAATTTTCATATGCAAGGCCTTATCTAACAACTAGAAAAGTTATTGGATCAACTTTCACGTATTCATACGTCAATTCATGAAGTTAACAGCTGCTGTCATTTGATATATATTATAAGTAGGCCTGCCTATAAAATAACACCAGTAATGTTGTTATCAATGTTGTCACAAAAAGTGTGTATTTTCTAAAAGGACCTCTTATGGAAATTGGTCTCTATCTTTATCTTTTTACTATTCCAGAACTAGTATCATTCCTTAAGAAAGCTAAGTAAGTGAACCGAACGTAAGGTCATAGCTTCATATTAGGAAAAAGATTATCCAAGAAACTTTTTTATTATTCTGAGATAGTGTACTAAGCTAAATCATTAAATAATTATAATCAGTCTCGAGTTTTATTATTATACACGTTTTAGCTTATAAAACACATAATTATGTTGTGTTGAAGATGTTTACAAGAAGACACACGCCTTAATTTTTTTAAAGGATAATTTATCTTTTAAATTAATAACATATTTAGTCGACAGACAATTTCATGTGTATTTCGTGGTGCAATCTATCCTGTTTCCATAGAAAAAAAAAGTAGTTCCCACGGATTAACTTTTTTTTTTGCAAGCAAAATAATTCGCTCTCGAAAAACTTGAATATAATATCTTATGATTGTTTGAGTTCTAATTAACATTCAAAGCTTCCCCTTAATTTGTTCTTAATCTTTGGATTTATAGACGAGGTCATTTCCTATTAGGGATTTCGTGACTCATTTCCCCAATCATGAACGTAATTTCAGTAAAGAAAAGAATACCTGATTATATATAGGTCAGCAGGTATCGCGTACCAGCAGCCTTGTCATGAAAATTATAGCTTATAAAAATGTTACTAAATACAAGTAATTTATCAACTTTAATTTACATGGTCTAGAAAGTTATTAAATGCAAATTACATAGCCTCATAATTTATCAAATGCAAATTTCATAGTTTTTTTTAGTACTTGACCTAGTTAATAACATTTTTCTTCGAGTAGAATCTTTTAAAAATTTAATTTTACTTACATATATATTTTTTCCACTTCATTATTTCATGATTTTTACTGTACTACCCGTGAAATTAAACACGAAATTCTACTGCGCATGTTAGAATAAAGGGAGGGGGAATAAAAGATAAATGAGAAGATTCTTTCTTTCTATCTTCTCTTCCTTAAACGTTCTTTGCTAATGCTAAAACCAAATAATATATTATTATTATTATTATTATTATTATTATTATTATTATTATTATTAGCACCGCGTCTTACTACCCGTTCGGGTTATACGCAAATAATATATTGATTTCTCAGTCAACATCTCTTCCATACTGTCACAATACAAAACAAATATGAGGCGAGTTTGATGTTAAAAACTTGATTTAAAAAAAAAACCTTTCAATGGAACTCGGAAATTAGATTTACAATCTGGCCAATTTTTGTGACCGCAACTGTACGTAGACTCAGTTGAAAACCATGTAAAGTAGCCGAGCTGTCCCAGCAAGCTCTGCGCGTAGATTTACGTGTTAGAGTATGCGTCACGTCGACGAATAGAGTAAGACGAGTAGCTAATGGGAAAGATCGTTCTGAAGTTCTCATTCTCAAATGTCTTCGAAAATTCAGTTGGGATCTTGTTACAATTTTAAACCTGTGAGAAGTTTCAAGATTCCGAATCCAAAGCTTAATCTTGTTAGGACTTATATTCGATTCAAAATTCCGAATATTAACATTTGAAATATTCATATAGGATTATAAATTTCAAGTCCAATTTCATACCAGATTCAGATTCGTTAGAATTTAATTTAAAACTTGAATTTAAAAGTCAAGAATTTTAATACGTTTAAAAAAAAGCATTGATCCATTATTTGACTTGACCATGTAAATCTGTCAATCTTGTACATTAATTAAAATCTCATCATTATTTAAATACGGTTTACTGACCTTATTTTTAAAGTAAGCTCAATATTAAATGTAGCTAATTTTGCCTGCTATTCGATTTGAGTTTGATAACAATTTTATTGTAAAATATTCTATATTGATTCGATTCTAATTAGTAGGCGATGATTCAGGTTAGAATTGAAATTAAATATCTTGGATTCGAACAGGTTTATAAAAACTAGTTTATTTTTGTGGAGAGGTTTCTAACCACTTACTTTGAACTCATAGCTGCGACATTTTTCGTGAACCGTTGTTTGGAATAAGCTTATTTTAAATAATTATGATTTTTTTTAAATATTAGACAAAACTTAAAATGTAAAGTTTTTAAGGTAGTGATATATTGATAGCTTTCCCCTTCATTTTGGCGTGAGCCATGTTTAGAAATAATATACCACTTCTTAGCCAGCCTGGTGGTATAGTGGTCAGAGCCCTTGTCTAGTGACCAAGAGGCCCCGGGTTTCGATTCCCGGCTGGTACTGGGGGATTTTTCTCGAAAGAGGAATAATTCCCACGGTCATTAGGATTTTGTTAATTAGGTTTAAATTAGGTTAAGATCTTCATTAACTTTTCCCCGTTATACTCACTATCACCATTACCTCATCTCATCTGGACATGGAAAGAGCCTCCGCGGTACATTAATACTGGCTAGTGTTTCCTTAAACTAAGCTACATATTTGTGTAGCCCAAACACATCATTATTATAACTCTCCTTAAGGAACGCGGGTTTTCTAACTTCTGCAGATCTTTTTTGAGTTTTTGCAAGATGTCTTCTTAATAGAGGAGGAGGGATACTTTTGATTTTATGAAGTGCAACAGAAGCATTACAACGTGATGGAACTGTTTTGATATCACATATTATGTTAATGTAATTCGACGTGCTGCAAGTTGGGGTTTGAATCCTAGTCGGGTGTATTGAAGGTGATTCTCCTTAAATAATTCCCCAATCTTCTTCCACTCAAATGCGGGTACGTTATCTATAAAATTCTACCTTCCTCATCCTTGTCCTACTAGCGTACTATATGCGTATAGCTCAAGTGTGTACTAAGACTTGTGTAAACAAAATAGTATTTTCACTGTCACTGCCTCTCTACGGCTTAATTAACTGATTTAACGGTTAATATGACCTACTGAGCTATCCGGTTAACCTGCGATACAAAAATACTCTATTAACCTGACCTATAAGAGATACCTGTCCACCCGACCTAGTGTGTGTGATGCGTGGTTAACCTAACCCACGGAAATATCTGGTTAACCTGACCTACTGCGATACCTGGTCAGCCTGACTTGCTGTGATATCTGGTTAACTTGACCCACTGAGATATCTGGTTAACCTGACCTACTGTGATACCTGGTTAACCTGACCTATTGTTATACCCAGTTAACCTGACCTACCGAGATACCTGGTTAACTTGACCTAGTGTGATACCTATTTAACCTGACCTACCGAAATACCTGGTTAACCTGACCTATTGGGATACCCAGTTAACCTGACCTACTGAGATACCCAGTTAACCTGACCTATTGTGATACCTGGTTAACTTGACCTATTGTGATACCCAGTTGACCTGACCTATTGTGATACCTGATTAACTTGACCTTTTGTGATACCCAGTTGACCTAACCTACTGATATACCTGGTTAATCTGACCTATTGTGATACCCATTTAACCTGACCTACCAAAGTACCTGGTTAACCTGACCTATTGTGATACCCAATTAACCTGACCTACTGAGATATCCAGTTAACCTGACCTAATGTGATACCCATTTAACCTGACCTACCGAAATACCTGATTAACCTGACTTATTGAGATACCCAGTTAATCTGACCTATTGTTATACCCAGTTAACCTGACCTACCGAAATACCTGGCTAACCTGACCTATTGTGATACCCAGTCAACCTGTCCTACTGAGATACCTCGCTAACCTGACCTTACTCGGGCTCTATAGCATGAACTGTTTATAAAAGAGCGTTCTCTACCTTAAATACACTATGTAGTGGTAGTGAAAAGCGTATCAGTGGGCAAGCGGACTAAACTTCAAGATCGTGTGATGTGGTTTGCCGGTGACGAGGGAGGTTTCTGCCCCAATTCCCGTCAGGTGAACTGAGGGTATTTCAAAAATATCTACCGTCCATCCCTTGACACACATGTGGCTATATTCTCACTACATTATAATTTTATCAACACTACCACACTATCGTAGGTTTCGACAAGTCTTTTTTCCCCGCTCAGGTTATGTACACATATATAAATAATTGTGCTAATAGAGGTAAGGACGAGTAAGGTAGAAGTTATAGGAAATATACCAGTATTTGCATAGAGGGTAAGTGGGAAACTATTTAGGAACACGCACCCTCAATACACACGAACGGGATTTAAACCCGCGACCACCACGTCAATGGCAAACCAGACTAAATGAGCTCGACCTTTAGACCACGTGCCCACCGATGCGGGTATTAGCTGGGTTAAAATGCGAATAGCCCGGATGGGTAGTAAGACATGGTTATACAGGGTGGGGTGGGAACAATTAGACGATATATGCTGAGGAAAGTGATTGTCAACGTGCTGAGGTTTACATGACGTCCTGTGGAACTCACCCGAGTGAAATTATCTTCAAAAAGTTAACAAGTGTAATATGTAGTTTGCTTTCATTTAGCTAGTGAATATTTACTTTTCAAGTTACTAATCATCTGAATGTTTCGACCCGACCCTGTTTATACAAACATCTTTACTCTAAAACCCTGTCGTTGTAACAAGATGACTAGGGAAGCTCTGATTTAGATTGAGCTTATATCTTGATGGTTCCAAATTACCCTACTCCTTAGTAAAACGTAGCTGCTTTCACAGGATGTGGTTGAATGGTTTGGACAGGTAGTCTGCGGTTAATTACACAACAACAAGTCACTCAAGATGACCCTATCATTATTAATGACTGCACCAGGTACTTACTGCCACAGCCTACAAGTGACGAGGTGTTGGGCATCTAAATTAGGTGAGGTAAGATAACAATAAGAGCTATATTCACGTTTTATTATAATAATTTTAGAACCAGATCAAATCGACCAAGTGAAGCGAGGCTCTGTTTTATCTTGAACATTTGGCATTTCTTCTGTCTCTCATTCTGCCCTTGCGAATGTCTGTTCCTTGATAATTATCAAATTCATTTATCAATTTTAACTAAATATTGCAGGGACATTCTTTGAAACTAGATCATAAAACATATGCACATGATTTATTGATCTAGTTGTCCTTTTCAAGATGACGGCTAGTCAAATATCTGTCTATTTGTTTGTTCCACGATAATTTCCAAATGAGTGTACCAGTTTCAATCAAATTTGGCAGGGATATCCTTTGAACCTACGCCGAACGATGTGTGTAAATAGTTTTTCAATCTGGTTATACGTTTCAATATGGCAATCAGTCAAAAGGATTTTCGTTTAATAGTTCCTCTCGAGTAATTTGAATTTATAATTGTAAGCAATCGATAGAGTACCTAGTGCGTATTTTTAAAATTATGACATATTTCAAATTTGAAGTCTTGAACCACTCTTTATGGTTTATAGTGAACTACTCAGTATATTATTATTTTTTTGTTTAACTTGGTCACTAAGGAAAATAAATGGTACGGCGCACCGCACAGACTTTCTCTCTCTTTCTATAAACTCGTAAGATTTCTGAACGGAATAATGTACATTGTATCATCACCACTCCACATAAGAACACGCATAAAATAATATACAATAATATATATTCATTGGAAAAGAGGCGCATCTTTGTCCACCTAAGAGCATTTCAAACAGTTTAATGTCTTCCACAAGGGTCAACACTTCGTATTAAAATTTCGATTTCTGGTTAAAGTTTTAACATTTTATAAGGTGTTGCAGATCTTCAAGTCATCGCATTGATATTTAATTATTCATTTATACATTTTGACCAATAAAAAATGTAAATATTGACTATTGAGTCTAAAATGGAGATAGATCATTGCTATGCAAACATTTCTCCTAAGAGATTTAAGGAAAAATAACATACTTTTTTAGATACTTATATTTAATTACTCTATGGCATTGGAGAATTATTGCGTTAAGACTTAAGTAGTATATGTTTACAACTAAAGCTCACAAAATTGTATTAATATATTTGCAAATATCTCAGAAACTGCTGCTTTTATAAAAATATATGTCAAATAAAAGTTTTTTATTTCTAATAGTCCTACAATTTTGCAATGATAAGTTGTTTAGTTTCTCAAATAGTTGTGGAGATACGGAAATTAACGCTTCTGTAAAGTACCCTAAAAATCATTTTCATAGGAAAATGAAAATAGCCAGTTTATTTATAATCTTAATCAACGCCTAGATACGAATTTTAATCAAAATCGTTTGAGCAGATTTTGAGAAAACCTATTTTTTCTCTTTTCGCCCTTCAGTAAACTACCCTTAATTTTAAGTTTTTATAGACACACAGACAGACGGCATTGCAAAGACTATTTTTTAGGGTTCGGGGGGTCATGAGACGTCGACATCCATCAACATTTCAGGTTAGTTTTTTTTACGGTCGCAATACTTAAGCTTTAATGTCCAAAAAGTTAAAAAATTCATATAATTGCGTATAGATTGAAAGTTATTGATTTTATAAAAATATGTTTCGGATAAAATATCTGTATTATAAATATATATACATATTTGTAATGCTAAGTAATTTCATATCTCAAATAGTTTCGGAGCTATTATAAAAAATGTTAATTTACGCATCAGACCGGAGCCCTTAAAGCCATTTTGCCGAAATATTGAGAGTAGCCATTTTGTTTGGAATATTTATTAATGTTCATAAATGAAATTTAATCAAAATCGTTAGAGCCGATTTTGAGAAAATCGACTTTTTCTCTTTTTTCCCTTCAGTAAACTACCCTTAATTTTAGGGGTAGATATCCAATTCCAAAAACCCCTCGGGGCAACCCTATGAAAACCCTAGATATCAAGTTTCAGCTCAATCGGTAAAATAGTTTAGGCTCTAGTTGGAGGTACAGACAGACAGACAGACGGAAATTCAAAAACCACTTTTTCGGAATTAGGGAGTCATGAAACGTCAAAATTCATCAAAATCTCGAGTTCGATTTTTTTGACGATCACCATACTTTCTCTACCTGTAAGATAGAGAGAAAGTAACTAGTACTGTACTACTTCAAATCCAAGTAGAAATCATGGCAGATATTTCAACTAGAAAGCCAAAGATACATCTTAAGACTGTAGTTACAATAAGAGAGGGAGCGAGGTCTACAGCTAACAGAACCCCTCGTAAGACTGTAGTGACGTTAACATGGGAGGAGTGAGGTCTACAGCTAACAGAACTACTCGTAAGATTGTAGTGACGATAACATGGAGTGACGTCTACAGCTAACAGAACCCCTCGTAAGACTGTAGTGACGATAACATGGAGGGAGTGAGGTCTACAGCTAACATAACTACTCGTAAGACTGTAGTGACGATAACATGGAGGTAGAGAGGTCTACAGCTAAAAGAACTACTCGTAAGACTGTAGTGACGATAACATGGAGGGAGTGAGGTCTACAGCTAAAAGAACTACTCGTAAGACTGTAGTGACGATAACATGGAGTGAGTGAGGTCTACAGCTAAAAGAACTACTCGTAAGATTGTAGTGACGATAACATGGAGGGAGTGAGGTCTACAGCTAACATAACTACTCGTAAGACTGTAGTGACGATAACATGGAGGGAGTGAGGTCTACAGCTAAAAGAACTACTCGTAAGATTGTAGTGACGATAACATGGAGGGAGTGAGGTCTACAGCTAGCATAACTACTCGTAAGACTGTAGTGACGATAACATGGAGGGAGTGAGGTCTACAGCTAACAGAACTACTCGTAAGACTGTAGTGACGATAACATGGAGGGAGTGACGTCTACAGTTAACAGAACCCCTCGTAAGACTGTAGTGACGATAACACGGAGTGAGTGACGTCTACAGCTAACAGAATCCCTCGTAAGACTGTAGTGACGATAACATGGAGTGAGTGAGGTCTACAGCTAAAAGAACTCCTCGTAAGATTGTAGTGACGATAACATGGAGTGAGTGAGGTCTACAGCTAACAGAACTACTCGTAAGACTGTAGTGACGATAAGAACGTGAAGGAGGAGGGAGATATACAGTTCACAGAACTACTACTTAGGAAAAACCCAACACTTTTGCCGAGTGGCCTAAGTTATAAGACCAGTGGTTTCCAACGTTTTGCCAGGTTTGAGCTCATTTTTTGTTTCTCCAGCCATCGCGACCCCTTGATAGCCTACAAGGGTTCAAATATTACATAAGTAGGGTAGGTCTTATTTGAAATAAATGTACCATTAGTTGCGTGGAGAGAGAAGAGGCCCCAGTTTAGGAAAAATTACAATGCACGTGACCAGTATTCTAATTTCGACCTCCTCTTCATCGTCAAACTAAACTAAACGAGCTTGACGAAAAGTCCGCTTGCCCACCGATACTTATTTTAATTGTTATAGTAATAATTAGCACCGCGTCTTACTATCCGTTCGGGTTATACGCTTTTAATTGTTATATATTGTGTATATAGTTATTAAGGTGGGGATGTAGAGGACGTGATAGGTCAGTGTTTTTTTGCAGTTTTCGTATTAAAACTTTTTTTTGTGGTCAACATAAATAATAAATTACTTCAGTAGAAAGATAGAGTTTAATTTTATTCACATGGTGACCTCATCAGTTGTTGAATATCTGTCAAAGGTGTCCTGGAATTTAATTACAACTTTTCCCCCTCTTCATTTAATTTTTTTTGTCATCTATCTAAAGCCACAATGCTCATGACAGATATTCAACAACTGTTGATATCACAATGAGAAGAAAATTAAACTTTATGTTTGTACTGAATCAACATTTTATTTACACTAAGCTGATTACCAACCCCTTCCTTCACCTCTGACAAGACGTGTATTAATCACAACTTGTGAATGTGAGGAATGCCAGGCCTCTACCGTGGTTCGGATCCCACGTTAAACTGTAGGTCTACCATTTCATCTCACAATCACCCTACCATTACACATTAGCGTAAGTGCATATAACCCAAATGGGTTTAAGACGCGGTGCTAATAATAATAATAGTAATAATAATAATAATAATAGTAATATTTATAATAATATTTACACTTAGGCTCAATCTTACAATGTCGCGTTATTCTATTCGTTAGGGCTTAACATAAATTTAAGTAATTATAACCACTACTTTTGATTTTACAATGTTTGGTTTGCGCTAATGTCCACGTAAAAGTTCTTGTAAAGTTAACGCGAGGTCTACCTTCCGGTTAGCAAACATAACGTCCACATTAACAACGTTAAACACTCCGCCATATTGTTTTAAAGGCAGTTGTTATTATTAAAATTAGGTTTTGGTGGATTGTTTCACGGGTACATTGATACTTTTTTGAAAATTAAACAAGAAGCCAGCGGATGGCCATAATAATGTACTTCCCATGAGGATAAATTAGCTTGCATTCAAAATTATGAGGAAAGGAAAATGGTGAAACTCAATTTTGATTTTGTTTGTAAAAACCCTGGTTTCCGCACATTGGCCAAACTCTTTTTTAATTCATTATGAGGAAAGTTCGGGCAAAGACCCGTTTTACCACACTCAGCCGTTGTCAACGACTATCAGAGCATCCACAAATACCTGACGGATCTGTACATCACCGTGGATCATTGATGTAAATGATGAGGTTGTGTTCCTCAATTACAAGGATGCGAGTGACGCGTTGCGCCCTAACCCTAACACGAGTGTGGCGGTGGCTTGCTACACGACTGCTATGGCTAGGTTGCACTTATACAATCGGGGGACCGCGTTTTATACCCTGATACATATCGCGTCCTATTCATGGAACGTCTCAGCGAGTCAAGTCCCCCGACCGGAGACTTTTTGAGTGACCCCACCGACGAGCTTCAAGATTGCGGTCCAGGAAGCTACATTGGCGCCTTTGTATCTATCTTTTGGCCCCAAGAATTACGCTTACCAAGTTTGTGTTGGTGGAGATCCTACCAAAACAAATACGATGTGCAAGTATCGTGGGATCATCATAAACTACGGCAACTGGAACGAGGTTAATTTTGACGTTTAGAAGCCGATGGTCACCGAGCAGAGTGCGGAAAGGCATTTACGACTGCAGGTACCGTCTGGCAGAATAATGTCTACTGGTCAGTGTACATAGGCCTATTGAAATTAAATGGAAATACAAATATTTAGCACGATCAATTTAAATTTCGTTTTCTCTTGGTTTTTCTAAAATTTTGTTGAGGTCTAGTTCTGAATTCCTCACGTGCGACCAAATCTTTTCAAAATCTAGATTCCTATAAAATGTGTATCTTTTATACATCGTAAGATTTCTTGGGGGGTAGCACGTATTTAGTAAAAAACTAGGAGGGGGGAGGAGGATTCATTTCTCTATCTTTTTTCAATTCACAAATCCAAATATTCTTCTTTGAGTCTCAGTTTCTGATACTATTACTTGACTAATTTTTTTCTTGGATTTTTTCTTAGGGTGTTTAGGGATTATTTTGTTTTTGTTTAATTTCATGCTAAAAAAATTTGGCCACAAATTTTCAAAATATTTATCCTAATAATTATTTTGTCCAAATCAGCTTTCATATTAATTTTTTTCCAAATTTTGAAGATACAAATTTGTTCTAGCTAGGCCTAAGAAGGCTTCTGTCGCCATTTCCATGCTTTCTATCATGTGCGACATGAACATTTCTTGCCCTGTATAAAAACATTATATTTTATAAATCCCTACATTTGTTTTAATCAACATGGATGCAATCCATTTATCTTTGTTTTTACTCTACAATGTTTCAACATGTGTACCTTTAGGTTTGTTTGGAAAAGCTGCAATTAATATTTAGACTGGTATGTTAAAGCAAGGACAGCTTTTTAAAGTTTCATATTCATACTTGAGTGACATACCCAAAATTACTATAAGAAAATATTTAAATAATCTCTTTACCATAAGTATTTACTACCTATTAAGAGTTTCACAGGCAAATTACGAGTATTTATAGTTCGGGGTTATAGCATCAGAGCAAGGCCGTAGCCAGCCAATAATTTCAGGGGGGGTTTGGTGGGCACATCCCCCAATTGCTGGAAGCTAGAAACAAATTCTAAATGATAAACAGTTCTAGAAACTCTCTGAAGAGGTTTTTCTCATGGTAAAATAACTCACTAACTGCCGAAGGCTTGGAAAATTTCTAGATATTAAACACTTTTTGAAGCTCTCTGAAGTTTTTTTTATGGTAAAATAACCCCCAAAATGCTGAAGGCTAGGAAAATTTCTAAATATTTAACATATCTAGAAGCTCTCTGAAGTGGTTTTTATGGTAACACAGCCCCCTAATTTGTATTTGTATCTTAATTTTAATATTGTTTGAACCATAAATAAAGCCATATATATTTTGTTCATAAAATTTCGCGGGGGGTTTGAACCCCCAAAACCCCTCCCTGGCTATGGCCTTGCATCAGAGACCATTGTCAATTAATTTTTCTCTAATTATCCATTCACAATTAATTCAACATTTTACTAAATATCTTAGTCGTACTAGATCAACTAACATCACGTGACTTCCAACAATAAATGTTGAGAGGATAAGAGTTTACACTTTATAAAGATACCAATAAATTAGTAGAGCTAATGAAATATAAGACTATGTTTATTATAAAAAAAGACCTAATGTGACTATCCTTATGATGTAAATTAAATATAATTAAAGAGAAAAACGTGTATTAAATCTTTAATGCAACAGTTGAGCGTACCGTTCAGAATCACGATAATTATTTCCTCTTAATTCTCCCGTAACTTCTACCCACTGGATCTTCTATCACACGCAATCATGACAAGCTTTTGTTGCCAGGAAACAGAATAATGCATTTCCTTACATTTTAGACTGGTTTCCTTGAATAATTCGAACAATTTATTTCAGTATATTGTTAGACTGTCTGCGTGGTCAGAATTACTAGCTACAGATCCAGAGGTCCCGGATTCAATCCCCAGTGCTTACAGAATTTGTATGTGAACATTGGGTCTGGAATAAGGTCAAATTCAGCCTCGTGAGAACAAATTGAGAGCTAATTGAATAAATAAATACCCACTCTGGTCTAGAAAACTCAGATTAACTGCCGGAGGGTTCGTTGTGATGATCACATGAAATCCTCTATCCGCAAATGTTGGCACTATCCTTGCTAATGGCGGTTGCCGCTCGGCTGGTAAATATTACTAATAGGCTCACGTCATAGAGGCTTTTTTCAATCACAATGTTACTTAATTACTTACTAATTATTCTATAGCATTAGCAGTGGCTTGTCGTGGAATGTTGACAGAATAACCAGAGCTTGTTAACGCTGTAAATTATTATATGTTCTTACCCCCTCAATCCCAATTTGACCAAACTCACATGGAAATGTATGTTCGTCGATACCCAACCCATGATTGTAATACTCAGCTATGAGAACAATTCACAAATACAGTTTAAACGCACTCTGCTTACCCTGGCAACATTCAACGACACGCCGGTGGGCACTAGGAAATCGAAAGTAAATTGTCGCACTTATCCGCCACCTATCCCTACATAGTACACAATATGAGAAAGATTGTGCGATTATGACGTATCATTTATTTTATTTACCATTGCAAGCTTTCAACCACCCAATTATTTCTAGTTATATATAGATAACTCGCTTTTCTCGTTGGGGGCTCCACTCCCAAACTCCGGTGAGTTTTTTTTACAAGTGGATGTAAAATAATGTAATTCCAGCGTTGTTTTGAACGTAACAACTTAAAGTTACCGGTATTGTATTGTATATAAAGTTGCTCTGCCATTTTGAATTTTTTTCGGGGGCTAAAACTTAATTTTTTTAAACTTTTTGGAATTTTCTTGTCGGTTACAAGCTAGAAGCTATGAGTTTGCCAAATTTCAAGTTTCTAGCTCATCTGAAAGTGGGTAAACATTAATGTCATTGAGTGAGTGAGTCAGCCTTGTGGCTTTATAGTAGTATAATGTTGCATTTTATGTTCATATACATATATTTTGCTGGAACCTCTATGTTTGTGTTTATTTATGTGACACTTTGTGTAAGATCATATATTTTTTCAAGTTTTTTTTTTTAGTACCGAGGCCCTTATTTCCATGACGTCGGCAAGAAACCGTTTATTGTTTTCTCTACACTGGATGGACGAAACATTAAGCTTTTCATAAAACTGCTATTCATGGTTTAAGATAAGCTTTTCATATTGTAAATCAATATTATAAAAAACGAAATATTTATGATTAGTAGTAACTGAAAAATTGCTTATCCAAACAATGTTTTTTTGACACTGCTTCACTCAATGATAAGATAGCGTGAGTGATGCTATATAGCTTACAATATATTCTAAAAAATAAGGCGTACAACAGAAGAAATCCCACATCGATCAAATTAATACTTTTTGATCTTTCTGTCAACAAATAACCGAGAGACAAAAATTCTAAAAATGTATTATTTGGTCTTCTTATTGTTTATACTAGCCAGAAAAAATAGAAACTCCACAAAAATTGGTATGTACAAACGTACTGTACATTAGAGTTTTAATATATGTATATTCTACGGGTAAAGTCCGAGCCCGGATAAAGTAAATATTATCCAGATAATATTGACATTATCCACCCGCACTTGGATAGTGGCAATTTTTATGGTTGAGGCTAGATTATTTAGGTTAGTTAAGATAGGCTAGGTTAACTTAAATCAAGTTAGGTGAGTTTAGGCTATGTTATATTAGTTTAAGTTAGGCTAGGTTAAGTTAGGTTGGGTTGGGTTAGTGGAAAACAAAGCATAACATGAGACATTTTGAATGTTAGTGGACTGCTACGAATTCATTGTCCAATTTCGAAATATTGTTTCAAAATAAATTCCGTATTGAAACTTGCTTGGTTTTACAAATATCATTCAACATTATTCAAGTATTGTTGGCTAGTGTCGATATTATCAAGATAAGGTCGTAAATGAGATAAATCACTTTTTATTTCTGACTTTATCCACTGCACTTGGATAATGATGACATCTCCCTGCTAATCTCGACACTATCCAGATTTCGCACATTACCCGTAACACATATATATATATATATACTATGGGTATGTATATATATATATATATACAGTCAGGTATCTAATTATAGTCTCCTAGAAAAGGCTATCTGCAACTATAACCATTTGGGTACACAAGCTTTAAGCTGAACAGACAAAATAGAAGTTTTAAAGTTAACTATGGAGTACGATTTATTTTTATAATTGAAACGCTTTTGTGCCAAATTATACTATTGACAATCTCTAAGAGCATAGGATGAGGATGATGCATTTTAATAGCCTCCGCAACGACTCATCCTGTAATAGAATAAAATGGCAATTAAATAATCAAAGAAGGGGGGAGGGGTAGCGAGAGTGGGGAAGGGGAAGATAGGAAGCATGGTGGATAAGGGGGGGGGAGGGAGACAAATGTCACGACAACCTTGAAATTATTTTAGTTAACTTATTGACGATGAAAAATTGAAGTATGATTTATGAACATAACGGGTCTTCAACGGCCTGCATTCATTTGTTTCTTTACTACTTTTTTAAGCACCGCGTCTTACTACCCATTCGGGTTATACGTTTATGTACTAATTACGCTAGTAAGTTAGGGAGAGGGAAGGTTGCATTTACAGGAATTACACCCGCATTTGTGTAGAGAGTGAGTGAAAACCTATTTAGGTAAAACCTCCCTCAGTGCACCCAAATCGAACCCCGATATCACTTTAAACGGGAGTCTAGTCTATTGCGATAGTAGCGCGTTGGACCGTGCAGCCACCGAAGCAGGTTTTTTATTACTAATACTACTACTACTACTATTACTATAACTACCACTAATTATTATTGTTACCGTTACTATTATTACCCATTTAATCAGTTGAAATAATTAACAAAAATAATGATTTAAAATTTTCCTGGAAAATACATTTCACAGCTCACATCTCTAGTCTCACCTGATTCACACGTTCGTCGAAAATTGAGAGCAGAATATGTTCGGGTGGCGGAGTAATTCCTACGCTAGCAGAAATGTATTTGGGCCCATGATTCCTTACAACACAAACTAGAAACAGCTGATTACTTAAATGTTTTATTTTCTAGTGGATGAACAGATCTTTAAGTTTGACATCACGATGGATGTTTACAAATTATTGCGTTCTCTCGTGAGACAAATCACAAAACAGACTACGAGTGAAACACACGCACTTTTAATTTAACGAGCTATTCATTTTTATTCTTCATTTATTTGGGGTTCGTTAATTTTCTGAACCGAGTAATTATATCAGCACACGACTTATAAAATAACTTTAATATATAACAGACACAACACCCAGCCTCCCGTCTGTTAATTTATCACTGTGAAAGAGTAAACCCACACTTAACCTATGATAAATTTGTCGTCTATGTCAAGCTCTATAAGGGCCAAATCGATTTTTGCTATGAAACAGATATTCTCTTGAGACGAACCCGTTAAAATTGTTACGTAGATTAGATTTAAACACAATTTTGTCACTGCTAGGCGTGTTTCATTGCTTAGAACCTGTTTAGTACTACACACGCGAATCAACAATCAAATATTAGTTTTATTTATAAAGTTGTCATTTGTTACTCTGCAGTGTTAACTGTATTTTAATTAGAGTAGTAATTGGTTTGTATGAATACATCTAGGCTATGTAAATGTAGGCTCAAATTAAATAAATATGTTTAATGTTACGTATAAAATGTTCATTGACTAAAGAAACACTTTTTGCTAACTAATATGAATACAAACCAACCAAACCACAAACACAGGTCATTGTATTATTATAATCTGTAATTTCTCTTTAGATCTGACATTGGAATTTATATTCTAGGTTCTATTTGCTTTTTAAATGCAAATAACATGTGGAATTAAAAGGATTAATAATTAAATAAAGGTTTTATTTTGTATACGTTTTATTTCTTACCAATTTTCAAGTTTGAAATATTTGCGCACCTCTTGATTGGTTCCTCTTCAATTTCACCAAATTTCAGCTTTTATATCTTTTAACAGTACTAAAGATTCTCCCGACAGATATACATACATATTACACAGCCACCATTAGACTTTTACTAACATATATTTACAGAATAAAGGCTCATTAATAATAAAGTAACCCGCCTCAGTGGCGTAGTTGGCTAACGCGCTAGTCGTGTTGAACCCGACTTCCGAGGATGGGGAGATCGAGGTTCGAATCTTGGTCGGGTGAACTGGGGGTGGTTTTTCCTAAATGGTTTTCCACTCTCCCTCCACGCAAATGCGGGTTCACTTCCTCTATTCAAGCTTCCCAATTCCTAATCCATTAGCGTAATTAGTACTTAAGCGTATAACCCGAACGGGTAGTAAGACGTGGTGCTAAATAATAATAATAATAATAATAATAAAGTATGTACAAACAGCATAGTTTAGAAGAAAATAATATATTTTCCTTGGTAAAATACCCAAATATCTGCACTTGATAAGGGGATGACATGCAGTTCATCCAAGACGGGTGTGAATTAATAAAATATGGCCTTGTCATGGCACGTGCATTTTGGGTTGGTGAACTGTTCAAAATATAAATCCGTGCGAAGAAACCGGAAACGTCATCATGTGAAATACAAGTAAATTTTACATCAAAGGGCACGCTTTAGATCTGGCATGAGCGTTTGGCTCATCAAAACAAACGTAATGTACAGAAAATTCTTAAGCAACATGGAATTATTGAAGTTATGGTGGATGATGAATTTTGTAGTGTAGGTCATGTGTTGAGGGGAAACAGCTTCTAATCGCGTCAACGACGTGCCAGGAAACCTGAGGAAGTTATTCACGCTGATCTATGTGGGCCTATGAAATGTGTGTCATTAGGAAGAGCAAAGCAATTTGCGTGCTTCACATATGACTATTCGCGGTTAGTATGATCTACTTTCTTAAAGAAAAATCCGAGAGTGTGGATAAGGTGACTGAAATGTTAAAACCATTTGATAAACACTGTGGGCGTGCAGTAAAAACATTCCAGTGTGACGGTGGAAAGGATTTTTATAATAGTGATGTGTGAAACTCCCAAAATAGAAAGGTCTGAAGCTCGCTATAACAAATCCATACACGCAGTAGCAGAATGGCTGTGCTGAACGTACAAACATAACAGTGGTCGAGCTTTCTCAAACAATGATTTTTGCGAAAAAATTGCTAAAATTACTATAGGTGATGAATACTGCTGTCTATGTTCTTAATAGAATGGGACCAAGTAGAATCAACGGGAAGACAACTTATGAATTATTTACGGGAAGTATTGTACATCTTTATACATTTCATGTCTTTGGTATACACTTATGTGCATGTGCCAGCGGAAAAGCGGAAGAATTGGGATGCTAAGGGTAAGGAAGGCGTGCTCGTTGGGTATTAAGACGATGTTGATGGTACCGCATCTGGATGAAATCTGAAAATCGTGTATTCAGAAGTAGAAACGTCATGTTTCAGCCGGAGAAAGATAGTGAGACGTTGGTACTATTTCCAATGGACATAACCAACAAATCAGAAGCTGAGGAAATTGAGCCTGTTACAAATTTGACTAATACTACAACTGAATTGACAAAGCTGTCATTGCGAGACCGAACAACAATTAAACGACCTGAGTGCCTTATTGAACTGATGCTAGTTGAAGTTGGTAGACGAGCCAAGGAATAATGCTGAGGCATTAAAGTCTGCAGAACACTTACACTGGAAGGCAGCGATGGAAGAAGAAACGAAATCTCTGGAGGAAAATTTGGCATGGACTTTAGTCAAACCACAGGCTGCACTCAATACCATTTCTAATCGCGGGGTGTATTGTGTGAAGTGGAAGGCCAATGGTGAAATGGACCGGTAAAAGGCATGTCTAGTTGGCCGAGGTTTCAGTCAACGGGATTGGATTGACTACACCGAAACCTTTAGTCCTGTTGCCCGTTTTGATATAATCCGAGCGGCGTTAAGTATTCTAGCCAAAGAGTATCTCGAATTACTACAATTTGATGTAAAGACAGCTTTTCTGAATGGTGTGGTTGAATAAGAAATTTACATGGAGCCGCCGAAGGGATTTTATGATGGATAAAATTGTGTCTGAAAACCTCAAAAGAGGCTGTCTGGATTGAAACAATCACCTAGATTCTGGAACAAACGATTCAAAGATCTGTCGTTTAACTTCAAAATGTGTGAAAGATCAATGTTTATTTTACTCCAATAATGAAGGCAGAAAATTAATCGTGGTGTTATATGTTGATAACGGACTGATTGTTGCTATTAGGAAATCTGACAGTGATGAGTTTTTATTCGAGGTGAAAGAAGAGTTCAAGAGAACTGTTAAGCCAATTGGGTGCTTTATAAATGTGCTGATTGAACGCAACAATGATGGTTCAATTTTCATTTCTCAAAAATCCTATACTGATGCCTTACCTCGAAAATTCAATATGCATGATGCAAATCCTGTTTCAACACCAATGGAGAAGAGTTTACCGATAAGGGAAGCGACTGATACTGATCCATTTATTGCTCCGTATAGAGAGGCGGTAAGCTGTTTGATGTATCTGGCCGTTGCTACGCGACCAGATATTGCTTTAGCAGTGAGTTATGTATCACACACGGTTCCTTGAGAAGCAGGAAGAAATACACTGGACAGTGGTCAAACGTATAGTGAAATACATAAGAGGTACAACCACGATGGGCATTCAGTACAAAGTTACTGAGAAAGTCGCTGAACTCGAAGCTTACAGCGATGCTGATTATGCCAGTGATTCCACTACACGACGTTCAATGAGTGGAATTATTTTCAAGTTCAGCTGTGGAGCGATCACCTGGGCGAGCAGAATGGTTGCGTGAAATGTTGGGTATGATTTAAATTCTAACCTACATTCTGAAAGTGATTGTTGAATGTAGGATCTATGATTCTATTCTGGAGTGTTCCCCATTTTGTTGTAGGCCTGATCTTTAGTTTGTGCGAGCAAATTTAAAGTTTTTAAAGAAGTGTTATTGTAAAAACATTTAATTGTTATACCTTTTAGTTGGTAAATGTACTTTCATATTGGTATCACTGATACTTTCTGTTTATTGATAATATTTGATAAGTTTAAGTTGGCTTTTATGAATTCGTTGTAACAATGCCAGTTTTGTTAGTAATTTTTTTTCATGTGATGTCTAAATAAAGTAAATGTTGTAACGCTGTAACACAATAATCCTGCACACTAACAGAGTATGGATGAGGAAGGTAGACTTTATAAGAAGCATATCAGCATTTGCGTGAAGAGAGAGGTAGTGAGAAACCTTTATGGAACAGCCACTTTAATACACGCGTCCGGAATTCGATTCCCACCACGGATAAACAAAATATACGTGTCTGACGCCTTCATCCACGTGACCACTGGTGTGTGCGATAGGCTATCAACATCGTTCCTTGCCGTGCTTAGTCCAATTCACTTTAACGTCTGCTTGTAAGTCTTTTATTATTATTTTTGTTCATGGACAAACTATAAGATGAAAAGACGTCAATCTTGCGGTGATTTGTGTCTGGTACATCTAAACTCCAAACAACAGAAGTCTTTATATTTCTTAAAGCACCGTGACCAGTTACAGTCTGTCAGTCATCTTGTTTACTGGAGTGCAGAACAAAACACAGCATTGTGCAACAGCAGCGCTCTCAAACATTTTATTTTTCTCCAATCGTAGTAGTAGGAGTAGTAGTAGTAGTAGTATAAAAGAACGTCGTATATCTTATCCGAATTGCCAACCAACCGAATCACCGCAACAAAGACGTGAGGCCCCTTTCACTCTTTGAGTCAACCCCTGTGGTCGTTATTCCGACATATTACTACCAAATTTATAATTACATATTCGCATTTTTACCTTCCCACGACCCTTCGGAGAGTGGAAGTATTGTAATATTATATATATACTATATATAATATGAGATTTTGATGGACTTTAACGTTTCATAAACTCCTGAAAACGAAATAATGGCTTTCACGATGTAAGCTGTGTGTTTGTACCTCAGCCTAGAAGCAAAACCATTTTACAAATTGGCTAAAACATGATATATATGGTTTTCATAAGGTTCTGGTTACCTGGCTGTCTAGGGGTAAGGTGTCAGACTTCTGTGCTGAGGGTCCGGGGCTCAATCATTGGTCCCGGCACAGATTTATCTGATTTCCAAACCCTTCCTTCACCTCTGACAAGACGTGTATTAATCACAACTTGTGAATGTGTGGAAATGCAAGGCCTCCACCGTGGTTCAGATTCCACGTTAAACAGTAGGTCCTCCATTTCATCTCACAATCACCCTACCATTACACGTTAGCGTAAGTGCGTATAAGCCTAACGGGTAGTAAGTAAGACGCGGTGCTAATCATAATAATCATAATAACATAAGGTTCTCCAGAGGTATTTTTGGAATTAAAACTAGATCAACGATTATTTCCATCCGCCCCCGTCTGACACCAACATCCAGCCCCACCCATCTGTATTATAAATGCCCCTGATTAACGCCAACATCCAGCCACATCCATCTGTATTCTAGACACCCCTGATTGACGCAAACATCCAGCCCCATCCATCTGTAATATAGACGGCACTGATTAACGCCAACATCCATCCACACCCATCTATATTATAAATGCCCCTGATTAACGCCAACATTCATCCACACCCATCTGTATTATAAATGCCCCTGATTAACGCCAACATCCAGCCACACCCATCTGTACTCTAGACACCCCTGATTGACGCAAACTTCCAACCACACTATTATGTACTATAGATGCCTGTGAACGACGCCTAGCTACACCTTTTCCCTTTGTATACATTTTCCAACCTAAACCTAGCGTCGCTTTTTCCTCCCCTGACCTCAATATTATATTAGTCTAGTTTGGCGATTTTAAAATAAATACTGTAGCTTATGTGCTTAAAAAAAATACATGATTTGGTTCTCTTTCTCTAACCCAAGGGCATTGTTTATGGCTCTTTCACTCGCTATGTGTACGATATACTCGCCATAGGAATGGTGGTAACTAACAGTTATCAGAAGACTTTTATTACAAACATTGGTTGAAAGTCATTAATGTTAACAGATGTGGAAATAATAATACTTTCCCTAGGTACGGTCAACTCTGACTAGTAAATGTTTCTCGATCCTACTGTTTTCTCAAGTAGACTACAGAAAATCGCACTACGATGTGCCTTCTGATTCGAACTCAAGGCAAATAACTTACCTAAGTTACGCGTTATCCGTCGAGTGAGAAGAATTCTTAAAACGCTAAAATCCATCTTTAGCACCAGACCATACGGGAGGAATTATTTTTTTAAATATATATATATATTTGAGTACTCATAAATGTGGTGAATCAGTGATGTCAGATCGGTCATCTAAACAAAAATAGCGCTTTCTGGCATTACTCAACTATAAAACACTTCCAGAGAAATTTACATTAAAAAAAGTGTGTTGCGTCATTGCGCAACTGGACATTTACAACAGAGGAGGTGGTTAGGTTGACTAAGCTCACCCACTCAAATTTTAAGTGTAGATACTGTATACCGCTGTTTTGTACCTATTTTGAACTGTTTTGTAGCTCAGTAGTGCATTTTGCATCTCAACCCCAGAGACAGCAAGACCATTTTTGTTGGGGGAGGGGTTAAGTTAAGTGTAGCACCACCCTCACCACCAAATTAAAGTATTGTTTTTTGTCTATGCCAATTTAAACGTCTTGTTTTGCGCCGTTTTGCGCACAAATACGGTGGGGGCAACCAACTTAATTGATATTTCTGAGACATGGATTTGATTTCTGACCTTCCGCACCCAGAGGAAGTGAATTTCTGAACTGGTAGGCTGACAACTAGTGAAAAAAGTGACATATTTTCCACATGCTTTTGGGCCAGTTGTATACATTATGTGTACAATTTATTACTACAGTTAAATTCAGATAGGAAGAAGTTTTTTTTGACATCTACACAAATTATTGAAATATTTTTATACATCCATACGACAATTCATGGAATATGCTGTCGTCACTTGTGATCGATATTATCAATTACTATAAAATAATACTTATAACATATGAATTTTATCAATGTTGACAGCAAAAAATGTTTGCATATATATATATATGTTTGCATTTTCTAAAATATATTCCAACCTAAATCCTACTATTTCAGTGCTTTGTATTCATTGTAAACATTTTGCCCATCCACGTGGGTGACCTCAATGGTCTATCATAATTCTAGGGGACCCTGGTTCGATTCAGAGTGTTGCCGATTAATATATTTTCTACATGAATATGGGATCGTCCTTACACACACTAAAGTTGAATGTGTATAAATAGGCGTTTAGAAAGTACCCACTAAATTTCCTAACTGCTCTGTGAGCTACTTTTAATCAATAACCCTAGAATTATTTTACTTTTTCATATCAAGAGAAAGTATTGTAATCATGAAAAAATCTACCTTGAGATTATGATGAATATTTACGTCTTATGTGAACCCGAACCCAAATAAGTGGATTTTATAATTCTGTCTGTCTGTCAGTCTGTCCCTAGCCACGGATTCAAAACGGTTAGATGGATATATTCAAAGTTGGTATTTATATATTTTATAAGGCTATACCTCAGGACTTTTATTATTATTTTTACTCCATCCCTCAAATTAAGCGTAGGGTAGTGAAGAGCTATTTTTTTAATTCCCAAATTTTTGAAAATGGCTTTAACAATTTTGTTTGAAATTAAAATATTGGGATTTATTTTATATGACAAATAGCATCGTGTAATTGGTTTTTGGGCAAACATTTGTTGAAGGGTATTGGTGGGGAATATTTGAAAATTCTAAATATTCTTAAAATGGCTATAGCGATTTTGTTTAAAATATATATTTGGGGATTCTATGCTATATAAAATAACACTATTTACTTTTTTTGGGGTGAAAAACACGTTTATAGGTCGTTTACTGATAACTTGATTTTTCATAAACTTGAAATATTTAAAAATGTCTTGAAAAAAAAACACAAAAAATTATACAACAACAAAAACAACTAATTTTTGGGTGAAAATTTATTCATAGGTAGTTTACTTATGACTGATTTTTTTTATTTAAAAAAATAATATTGGTCATGGATTTAATTTTTTTAAATTCTATTCTTAATTTTTCTTTTTAATTTCTGTTTTATCTTCCCCCAAACTTCCCGCGACACACCTACAGACAATAGCACTGACTCGGGACGACCTCCTGAAGATGACCTTTATAAGAAGTATGTGCAGAGCTGAAGGTAAATGTAAGAGATCCCCTTATACCATTCCCCCTGCGTGGTAGGTAGATCACAAGGTACACACGCGCCGTCCTTGAAGAAGATACAGGTACTCTCGTCAAAGTGTGTGAGAACGTGGCAGGAGTCTCGTGCCGTTCAAAGTCGGATGGCAAGACGAAGAACACAGGATTGACACCCTGACCTTTGATAACCTTGACACGGCCTTCTCCGTGACATAACGTCAAACTCTGCGAAGCGACAGAGGAGACCCGAGCGCTGTGCGCACGAGTGAACAACAAGAGTAAAGCTAAGGAAGAACATACGAGCCTGATGTGACGGGAACTTCGAATGTATGTGTCCGCCATAGAAAATAGTGCTGTGGAAGACATGGAGGAACATTATCCTAAGTGTTCAAGCTTGATATTCACTTGAACCTGAATAATTACTCTATTTGATTGAGTGATTAAATCAGTTCGCACACATAGCAAATTGAATTTAACCAAAAAAAAGTCCAATAAAACCTTCCCTCTCCCCCCTCCCCCAAAACACAATAAAACCCAACTGGGTTGGGCTTTTAAAAAATAACCCTAGTTTTCCCCAACCTTGGAGTGAATGTGTATATACGTTCCCACGTACACCACTTGGTGGTAGGAATGAAAACAAAATTCAGAAGCTACCGAACATTTCCAAAGACGCCCGAATTGTCATGCGTAGGCCTATTTGGGGGTTGGTGGCGAAGTGCGGATGAATACTCTCTCGATGGTTCGTCCGCGTCAGTGCGGTGCGGTGCGGATTCGTGTAGCTGGTATTTAAGATTCTGAAAGAAAACAAACATATTTGTAACAGTCATTATGAGGGTGAGATTGAAGGGGATGCGAACAAAAAGCCAGTGTTTTTGCAGTTTTTATGGCAAAACATTTTTTTGGCCAAAATAAATAAAATATTACTCCAGTACAAACATATAATTTAATTTTTTTCACATGGTAATCTCAAAATTTCTTGAATAGCTATCAAGGGTGTTCTGGAATTTAATGACAACGTTTTCTCTTCATTTAAAAAGTTTGTTGGATAATGCCACCATGCTCATGACAAATATTAAGGGAGTGTTGATATCTACATGTGAAGAAAATTAAATTCTATGTTTGAACTGGAGCAATATTTTAGCCCCAAAAAAAGTTTTGGCATAAAAACTGTAAAAACACAGGCCTTTTTTCCTTCCATCCCATCTTAATAACATTTTATAGTTAATTATTTAGCCATTGGGCCACCTCATTTTCAAACCTTTTAACATTTCATAGTGTAATTGGTATTTAAAGTGAGAGCTACAGATCATATGACTTGACCTATGAAAATATAAAATTAAATTTATAAGCTTATGGAAAATGTCAGATTTTTTTAGCGCTGCGTCTTACTACCAGTGCAGGCTACACACTAGTAATGAGTTAGGAATGAGGAAGGTTAAATTTATAGGAAGTGTACCTGAATTTGCGCGGAGTTGGAGTGCAAAAACTTTTATGAAAAAACACCCTCAGCACACCCGACCAAGACTCGAACCCCAATCCCCCTTTCATTGCCAGTCTAGTTTATTGCAAGAGTGACGCCTTATACCATTCAGAAGCTGTTCGCCATATCAGAATCCTATTATAAGGCGATGGCTGCAAGATATGAACACCATTTTTTATTATTTATAAAAAGTTAGCACCTTGTCACACTACCAGTCAGGGCTGTCTGAATATTTACGCCGATGGAGTAGGGAGGATAGGGATAGTAAAAATGTATCCACAGAGAGAATGTGGTAAACCATTAAGGCAAATCTACCCCCAGTACATCATTCCTAGATTCGAACTTGGACCTCCCCATTAACAACAATTCCGTCTCTTACAAGAGTGGTTTAAAATTAATATCGGTATAGTTCATTACTTCCTAATCTTCTTAATATATATAATTCTTCTGTACGTGTGTATGTCAATGAACTCCTCCTAAACGGCTGGACCGATTTTGATGAAATTTTGTGTGTGTGTTTGAGTGGGTCCGTGGATGGTTTAGATTCACAATTTGACCCAGTAGGTGGCGCTGCAATCGGGTTCTAGGATTTTTTTATTTTTTATGGAATTTTTGGGGGGATTTTTTTTTTAGATTTTTTGCATATCAGAACATATAACCTCCAAATTTCAACCCACCTCCCCCACCACTCCCACCACCACCATCTAATATTTATAATAATGAATATAATATTAATAATTGACCGTTAAAACCTTTTGAAAAGTTCATGAATAATTGAACTTCTGAGAATAATTCATAGTTATGTTTGTTTTTCGATACAGCTGATATTTGTGGAGTTGTGGGTGAAATGCCAAAAATGAAAAGATGTTTTATTTTGTATGTTGTCTTGACAAACACTGAATTTGTAATAATTGGAGTTCATTGTGAATTTGTAATTGTGATGATCACATTGTATTTATTTTATTATCGAAATCAATTATGCCACCCAAACGAAATTCCAACGTTCGGGCAGGACAACGTCTGTCGGGTCCGCTAATATATTATAAACTTACTATTGACGTGGTTAATGTAACTAGCAAGATGAAACATATGATCATTATTAGAAAAATCATGTTTATACCTAGTTTTGTATGAACGCACACGTGGACATCATGATTCATCTCATCAAGTCTGGTTTATCAGCGTAAGGGAGGTCGGAGTCCGAATCCCAGTAGGGTGCATCGAGAGTGTTTTGTCCCTAAACCCACTCTTCTTCCACGCACCACTATTTATTAACATGCTGATTGCCCGAATAGTCAGTAAAACGTGGTGTAGAAAATGATTGAATATTTAATATCGTAAATGGTCAAGAATAATAAATATGGCGCACTTGAATAGGGTTGATGCCTACGTCTTGTGACGGCGCACTCGATACCCACGTCTTTATTAGCACTCTCCTGCACACAGAGGACAAGAAGAGAAAGAAAGAATGCTGTGTGCACTGTGCTGAAAATTGCCCGCAGCCATGAACTTGAAAGATCCCCCCCCCCCCCC
>CABFWO010000326.1:110951-146439 GCA_902155825.1 Timema genevievae
TAATAATAATAATAATAATAATAATAATAATAATAATAATAATAATAATAATAATAATAATAATAATAATAATAATAATAATAATAATAATAATAATAATAATGATAGCACAGTTAACATCCACTCTTGACTCTACAGGCCAGAGCCACGAGTTGTGCTTGAAAAAATTAAACAACCAGATGGGAGGCGCGGGTTTAGATCCCAACTGGAGACATTATACCTGTTTTTTCACGTATTGTTTTGAAAGCTATTAACAAAAGGATTCATAATATAGTATATATTTATGAAACGTACTTTACTCGGCCCACCAAATGAGTTCATAAATGAAAATATAGCAGCTAATTTATTTGTAAAATTAATTTTTACAAGTTTCTGTGACATATAAATATACAATAGTAAAAAATGACTATGAAAACTATCTTTAGAATAACATACTTTCTACCCGTATCGGTGAGCACGCGAAATAAACGTCAAGATCGCTTGGTAAGGTTTTATGGTTACGAAAAGGATTGGAATCGAATCCAGGCTGGGTGTTTGTGGGTGATTTTACTAAATGGTTTTACACTTTCCCTCTACGCAAATTCGGGTAAATTTCCACTCAATTCTAGCTTCCTCATTCCGACCACAACAGTGCAATTAATATGTGGATAGCCCTAACGAGTAGTAGGATGAGGTTTAATAAATAAATTTGTTTACTTCCTCTAAAGCAGAGTGAGAAGTAATTTAGTAAAAACACTTCTTGTGAGTGGAAAGTAATTTAGTAAAAACACTTCTGGTGAGTGGGAAGTAATTTAGTAAAAACACTCCTTGTGAGTGGAAAGTAGTTTAGTAAAAACACTTCTGGTCAGTGGAAAGTAGTTTAGTAAAAACACTTCTGGTGAGTGGGAAGTAATTTAGTAAAAACACTCCTGGTCAGTGGAAAGTAATTTAGTAAAAAAAACTTCTGGTCAGTGGAAAGTAGTTTAGTAAAAACACTTCTGGTCAGTGGAAAGTAGTTTAGTATAAAAACTTCTGGTCAGTGGAAAGTAGTTTAGTAAAAACACTTCTGGTCAGTGGGAAGTAGTTTAGTATAAAAACTTCTGGTCAGTGGAAAGTAGTTTAGTAAAAACACTTCTGGTCAGTGGAAAGTAATTTAGTAAAAACACTCCTTGTGAGTGGAAAGTAGTTTAGTAAAAACACTTCTGGTCATTGGAAAGTAGTTTAGTAAAATCACTCCTTGTGAGTGGGAAGTAATTTAGTAAAAAAAACTTCTGGTCAGTGGAAAGTAGTTTAGTAAAACACTTCTGGTCAGTGGAAAGTAGTTTAGTAAAAACACTATTGGTTAGTGGGAAGTAATTTAGTAAAAACACTTCTGGTTAGTGGGAAGGAATTTAGTAAACAAACACTCACAATACACCAGGCCAGGATCTGAACCCCGAACTACCCGTCCTTCAGCAAACCAGACTAGACGAGCTTTGACGTTTAATCCGCGTGCTCAATCGATGCGTGTTTCAGGAAGTTGAGTAACTAGTAACTTGATAACGTCACCTTGTTCTTGTTCGTTGTGTATCATGTTATCCGCTCATAGTGTCCGATACTGCTTGTCAAACAGCTCCGTGGGGAACAGTGGCGCAGGAACTAAAAACTAAACTAAAAATTGAGGGGGGTAAAAAGTATCATTTTTACCCCCCAAAATAATATAGTAAACGTTTAGATAATGTAAACATCTTATTGAGGCAAGATACAATGTTCACACTATGTTAACATATTAAAAATAAAATGTGCTTGGAGCATAACACTGAAGATATTTTGAAAACTCTGATAGTGATACTAGCTACATCAGCTACTGCAGAAAGAAGTTTTTCAATGCTTGGATGCATTAAATACTATCTTCGCTCCACGATGAGGCAATGTAGACTAAATCACCTGAGAGGCTCAACAAAATTGAAATTGTAGTTATATCCATTTTTTTAATCCATTTTTTTATTGAAATTGCAAAAATGGTTATTGGTTTTATAGCTAGTAACAAATATAGGGCAAAGGTGTATGGAAATCTACTTTAATTTTCAGTGTTTCATAATTTTTAGTTGAGCTAGCATCAGATAATATTTTTCTTAATATGTTTTGTATGTATTAATTCTAATGTTTGGAATGACTAAAATAAATGAGAAAAATACACAGTGGGACCATTAAATACAGGCATCCCTCGTTATATGTGCTATCACTTTACACGTTTTCGCTCTAACACGAGTCAAAGAAATACAAAAATAGTGCATGGTCAGCTGGAATTTCGCAGTCATCCTGTGCGGTGGTGGTGTGACCTTGTATAAATACATTACAGTGAAAGCATTGATCTTTACTGTACAGTTTGGTGTTAAGGGGGTAGTATTGACAACATTGGATATGCACGGGCAGAAGTTAAACAGTACTGTATGAAGGGAGTTTGGAAAAATGTTTGGCCTGAAGTTTCCGATTCTCATGATTTTGAAGAGGAAGAGCCTATGTTGTTTAGCCTATCAAACAACTTTCAACAATTAATTTGCTGATTTATTTAAGCACATTGACAGTGCAATTAGAATCATTGAAGAGAATGACCCTAACATGGATAGAAGCACCAAAGTTGCCAGAGAGATCCAGAGTTCTTTGGCTTGCTACAAATAACTCTATATAGAGAGAGGGAAAATGATGCCCGTCAGTTGAGTCTTACCATTTCATCAAAGAAATCGAAAATCGTCAGTCTAAAGACCCAGGGCCTTCACAACAGCAAGAGCCTACCATTCCAGGGCCTTCAAGAGAGCAAGAGCTTAGCGTCCCAAGGCCTTCAAGAGAGCAAGAGTCTACCGTCCCAGGGCCTTCAAGAGAGCAAGAGCCTACCATCCCAGGGCATTCAAGAAAGCAAGAGCCTACCATCATAGGGCCTTCATTACTACAAGAGCTTACCATCCCAGGGCCTTCAAAAATGCATGAAACCGAGTGGGATTCAAATCCCAATCTCCTTGTCACCAGCAATCCAGTTTAACACGAGAGCGATGCGTTATACCATTAGATCACCGATGCGAGTCAGAAGAAGGCTGTTCCACAATCCTTAGATATTTAAAAAAATTAGGCCTACATTAAGCATAATAGGCCTAGTTGCAATTAACATTGTAATTTAAGGAATACGGATAGTAAAGGATATTGAAAGGAATTAAACCCACATAAGCTTGGAGAGGGGAGGGGAGAACCTCGGGATAATTCACTTGTCGAACCCGAGCCCCCCCCCTTCCTCCCTACATCAGTGCGCGTGGCCGAGATTCGAACTTAGGCCTTCTCGTCACCAGCAATCCATTCTATTGTGTGGCTGCTGCCCTAGATCATGTGCTGGTGCATCTCCTTTTAAAAAAAATCATCCCTACTCTGTTCCCTTAGATTAAATAGTTTGCTGAAAACAAGTACTGGATAAAGAGCGGACAGATATCAAATAAGAATACTAATTGAATAGTAACATCCACTTTAACATCTATTAAATGTATCCTATAAAAACGTTCACTTTAACCACGCCTAATTACAGCGGGATTTACAGCGTATGCTTTGGGGGAAAGTAACTAGTCTGGGATTGTTCTCTTTCCACACCTGTGTAAGACATGCGCAACTATAGTCGGGTTGCCATGATAAAGGCCGGTTCACACAGAACGCTAAGTTAAGCTATGCTATGCTGTGCTAAGGGTTTGTCACATTGGTTTCACACTCATTGCTAAGCTAAGCTCTGGTTCCTTCCTGAATTCACTGTGGGTTTTTTCTGGTCTGCTCCAGTGAAGTTTAACTATGGCATTCTCCAAAAATGTATTCTTTGAGCTCAGATGATAGTAGTGAGGAAGATGAGCTGCTGCTATTAGTTCAATGTGTACATGGAACTAGAGTCAGGTATACCAGGACTAAGTAGGATAAAATAGGCTCAATGTGTACATTGAACTAGAGTCAGGTATACAAGGACTAATTAGAATAAAATAGGCTCAATGTGTACATGGAACTAGAGTCAGGTATACCAGGACTAAGTAGGATAAAATAGGCTCAATTTGTACATTGAACTAGAGTCAGGTATACCAGGACTAAGTAGGATAAAATAGGCTCAATTTGTACATGGAACTAGAGTCAGGTATACAAGGACTAATTAGGATAAAATAGGCTCAATGTGTACATGGAACTAGAGTCAGGTATACCAGGACTAAAGTAGGATAAAATAGGCTCAATTTGTACATGGAACTAGAGTCATATATACAAGGACTAAGTAGGATAGAATAGGCTCAATGTGTACATGGAACTAGAGTCATATATACAAGGACTAAGTAGGATAAAATAGGCTCAATTTGTACATTGAACTAGAGTCAGGTATACAAGGACTAAGTAAGATAAAATAGAGCTCAATGTGTACATTGAACTAGAGTCAGGTATACAAAGACTAAGTAGGATAAAATAGACTCATATGTACATTGAACTAGAGTCAGGAATACAAGGACTAATTAGGATAAAATAGGCTCAGTGTGTACAATGAACTAGAGTCAGGAATACAAGGAATAAGTAGGATAAAATAGGCTCAGTGTGTACTATGAACTAGAGTCAGGTATACAAGGACTAAGTAGGATAAAATAGGCTCAATTTGTACATTGAACTAGAGTCAGGTATACAAGGACTAAGTAAGATAAAATAGGCTCAATGTGTACATTGAACTAGAGTCAGGTATACAAAGACTAATTGGGATAAAATAGGCTCATATGTACATTGAACTAGAGTCAGGAATACAAGGACTAAGTAGGATAAAATAGGCTCATATGTACATTGAACTAGAGTCAGGTATACAAGGACTAAGTAAGATAAAATAGGCTCAATGTGTACATTGAACTAGAGTCAGGAATACAAGGACTAAGTAGGATAAAATAGGCTCAATGTGTACATTGAACTAGAGTCAGGAATACAAGGACTAAGTAGGATAAAATAGGCTCATATGTACATTGAACTAGAGTCATACAAGGACTAATTGGGATAAAATATGCTCAATGTGTACATGGAACTAGAGTCAGGTATACACGGACTAAGTAGGGTAAGGGGTATAGGAGCAGCTGTTTTGGAAGATGAAAAAACTGTAGGAGGTGGAGGATTGACTTGTTCTATTAACGGTGCCATTGTAATATAAAAACATTGATCAAATATTAAACCTAAATAGAATATTACTTACACGTGAAACAAACTGAAAACAAAACTTCAACTCCTCTTTGGTTATTTTCATCAATCCAGCACTGTGTCTGTTCAACACGTAGCCCAAGCTGCGTTATGCGCATGCGCAACGTAAGTTGGCTCAAGATGGAAGATGGAAAAATTGCCCAACCAGTAATGGGAAAAAAACATAACACGGCGTAGCAAGGCATAGCTTAGCTTAGATTTTTGTGTGAACAAATACATTTAAATATGTATGTCGTCTGCTATTTTGCTAAAAAATTTGCAGAGCAAATCTTAGCTTAGCTTAGCTTTCAGTGTGAACCGGCCTTAAGAGCATGCATCACATCCAATCCACTCTGTGATACAGTTAAGAGCGTGCATCACATGCCAATAAACTCTGTGATACAGTCGGCTAGAATTCGTAAATTTTCACGAATACTACTACACGTGGATTATTTCCGATTAAACATTATTGGAGATAAAGCGTTAATAGAAGTACCTAATAGTGAACATTGTTGAAATATTAAATATTTGGATGAAAACTGCAATAAAAAGGCCGTTTATGACCATTTAAGAATGGCTAAGCACTGTGCACAAATCTTCATTCTGTCATAACAGGGACATACTATAGTTATTAATAAGGCAGTTACTGACCACTTTAGAAAGGCTTCACAGACAAGAATTGTGCACAAATCTTCATTAATTGTCTTAATATGGACATACTGTAGTTATTAACAAGAAACTTTGTCGCTCTGTCTCCCATCAACACCGCGGAAAATCTCGGGTAATCATTCAAATACGAATGCACTGCACATATTTCTGGCATATTGGGGGGGGGAGTCTTTTCCCCCCCTCTTACTCCCATACCGTGCGCGCGCGCGCGCACAAACACACACACACACACACACACACACACAAACAAGCCTGGAGCTGAATTGGGCCTACTATGATGAAAGCTCTGACAGTTCAAAACATTCGCTAGAGCAACGTAATCTGTAGCTGTCACTTTAGAGTTCAGACAGAGGGAGGTAACTTTGCTTTCCTCTCCCTCTCCAAACGAATTCTGGGGTAATTAATCAAACAGTGACCTCTTCCTCCTTTCTGTTCATTATTTGGCTGAAGGAGATGTCGACTGTCAAGGCTCAAATTCTGGCCGGAGGGAAAGAATATTTTTCCACTCTTCCTCCGCGCAAATGTGGCTCCACCAATTCTAAGCTCTATAATCCTAATCCCTACCACCTTAACATCTACATGGGTCCGGACAGGTGCGAAAATAAAGGTTTTAAAGACGCGATGGAACAAAAGCGGTGATCATAGTCGTAAATACAAATCGTAAAATTGATCAAATAATTTAAACAGGTGCCGATAGGAATTCCTGGCTTGGTCGAGGTGTACAAACTAGTTCAAAATATAAGAGAACACACACAAATAAGGTCATCACATTAGTCCTTCTTCCTACCATCGGGGCAAATTAAAAGTAGTAAACTCTTGTACCAATGTAGTAAAACAGCGGTTCCCAACGTGGGGTACACATATCCCTAGGGGTACTTATCAGGATGTTTAGGGGTACGCGAAAATATTTGAATAATGGCGGAAAGCGCTATATGTGCCAGCAGTGTAAGATAAAAGATCAGTCAAAAGCTGTTAAATTAATTCAACAATATGGCGAGGATCGGTTCTGGGTTTCTTCTAGGTTTGATCTTGAGAAAATTATTTCAATTTCAAACATGAAATAGTTTTTATAGTTATTAATAGATTAATACAAAAAATTAAATGTGTTACTTTTTATTGTAACTTTTACTTTTTGAATATAAAAATATATGACTCTTTATTCACCTTATTATTATATTTTTTTAATCCCATCAGTTGCCCATTTATTTTCAGTTGCAACAAATAAATAAGAAATAACTGCTGCTGTAGTAACTGCACATTTTGCTAAGGGCACAAGCTATGGAAATGGGCTGCCAAGGGGTAGGCAAGCGGGAAAGGGTTGGGAACCGTTGTAGTAGTGTGTCCAAGGGAGAATAATTACATCAACGTCCTCCTATAGTCTTTCATTTCTCCTCCGATTCTGGTAAAATGACACCTCTAGGTTAGACGACACCGAGATACGGAGCCCTCGCCAAGATGGCGGCTGCTCGAACAGCTGTCGAAGTGAGGCTATGTGTCAGCGCGGGAATATTTCGAAAAATCGGAAAGAAGGAGAATAAAGTGCTTTACAAACGGCCTATAAAGTATGGTTAAAAACAAGTGGCGTGAGAAAAGACTGGATACAAGGGTGACGTGAGGATTTGCTACAATTAAGGTTTGTTGGGACTGTTATTTAATTTGTAAAAATATTTATATATGAGCTTTGGTAGTAGTTTAAGAGGAGAGACACTATTGTACTAGCTATGAGGAAGGTATAATTTATAGTTAATGTACCCACATTTGCGTGGGGAAAAAAGCGTGAGAAACTAGTTTGGAAAAAACAATACACCTAAGGAAAACACATCCCCGTGGCAACCGGTTGTTATTTATCCCTTCAGGCCAATAATCAGATGTAATGACCACTCATCTTGGTCGTAGTTTTATATCCCTTTATTTGCAGCACATGACCAGTCAGACTCACTAGAAAAATCTCCCGCTCGTAGTAAAGAACAACCAATGTCGGTCCTCGGGGTAGGTCATGAACATTGTGGGGTTCCCAAACATTTTTAATGGCATACCACCCCAACAATTTCCGTAATTTGAAGTACCACCAAGATAATGCCGAGTACTTACTATTTCGGTACATTTTTAATGGTGCCCAGGGATGTAATCACACAGACTGCGTGGTTACACCGACTATCTGAGCTTTAATCATTGTTTGAATCCCTCCAACCACTGATTTAATCTGTGTTTTTTTTTGTTAGACTTGGTCGTAAGATATGATGAATCCCTTTATCTTTTTTCCGACTTTAATTTGCTTGTTTTGTTTAGTTTCTCACGGCGTACCACCAGAAATAATTGTACGTACCACAGTTTGGGAACCTCTGCCTTAGACAATTTCCAACCGACCTTTGAGACATTTCACTACGAGTCCGGGTTGGGCCAAAGATTTAAATTTACCATGGCAAGGAACTCACCCGCATCGGTGGGCACGCAGACCAAACGTCAGGGCTCATCTGATTTCGCTAATTGAAAACTGGAAACTCATGTTGCCAAAATGGCAGGAAAATATATTACAATTGAAGGGTAATGGCTAAATGGGGGGAGAGGGGAAGTCACACTACACATATTTTCTAGGACAACAACTTTTACATATCAAACCACGTAATAATCCCAGCAAATATTTTTTTAATTAGTTTAAAAATGACAAGAGACCTCTCTTAACCATAGTATAAAGTTCATTAGTAGGGCTCCATAATTGTCTAGCAGATGGCAGCAATAACTCATTTTGAGCTAAAATTGGACTCTCCTCCTTTTTACCCTGTACCGTTAAATTATATCTACCTTCTTGGTCCATTTTATTAACAATGGAAACATAAATTATACGGTAATCGCTAATGAAGTGTTATTGAAAGCTTTTGATATCTTTTTGAGATTACCTTTATTATTAATAAATGAAATAAGATATATTTCTAGAATGTCAAATTTTAGCAACTTTCAATCAATGTTGGGGGTCAAAAGTGGGTTTCCTATAAAGATCTGGGTATGGTATGGTTTGCGTGTGACCGAGGCAAGGACTGATCCAGGACTTTTTGTTCAGGGAGCGATTGGTTTCATAGGGATCCTTCAAGTATAATTTGACAATTTAAACTAACACAGACTTTAATTTAAAATAATTTTAATGATTATAGTAATAATATTGCTAGTTTATAAAATTAATTTTAATTAATAATTGTAGTAATACAAATATGGCTTTAAAAACACCATATGACTAACAAATTTGTAATTTTAATACGAAAACCATAAACAAAAAGTTAGTGTCACAATAAAAGTAATAAATATGTACATAGACCTAAAATATTTTAATGGGCATTAATATAAATAATATGTATTTAATACAAATAATTGGCTATCATACTAAACTTAGTAATCTAATTAATGGAACATTTTAGTTTAAATCCACTTGATTTTCTGCACATTAGATTTTAGTTGAAATAACAATTGGTTAGGTCATGTGGGAGCTAGGATGAGGGAGGTGTTAGTCAATCTTCCTTGACGCAAATGCGGGTACATTTCCTTTAAGTTCTACTTCCCTCGTCCCTTTCCAATTAGCGTAATAGAGATGCGTATAATAGCCCGGACAGGTAAGACGGGGCGGAGGGGAAATCAAATGACTCGGAGTTCCTCGTAGGTCTGTCCTCCAGACTGGCGCCGTCTCCGGTTAGAAACTTTAAAAATAATACTTAAAAAAATGACCAGTCAAGATAAATGATGCGTTTAGTACGTGTTGCGTATAAGGAGGAAAAGATAACTGGGGAAACCACACGTTCGCCGGACACCTCAATTTTATGCCGGCCGTCAGATAATCCGGTCTTACGTGTTTTGGAAGGTTTCCCGCCAAGCCATTTCTTGCTGCATCAACAGATGCGTCGTTTAGGGTGTGTGTGTGTGAAAGAGAGAGAGAGGGAGACTGGAAGCCTCAGAAGAACTTTCCGCGAACCAGGCCACGCAATTAAAGAGCTACTGGAGGCATTCTTCGGCCATAGTGACTTACGACCAATACGCCTTCCTCTCCTTTTCCTGGTAGAACTGGCCCAACGTATCGCAGGAAGGTCAATCACCGAGTCATTGCTGGAGGCATTCTTCCCATATCAACCAATATACCTTCCTCCCCTTACTTTTGTGAAACCGGCTCTATGTCTCGCAGTAAGGTCAGTCATTGAGTAATTTCTGGAGGCACTCTTCAGCCAAATCGACTACAGACTAAATGCCTTCCTCTTTTTCCGTTGATGTTTTTAATAAAAGATATTGAGAAGTAGATTTGAACAAAAATCACCAAA
Source organism: Timema genevievae (assembly GCA_902155825.1). NCBI lineage: Eukaryota > Metazoa > Arthropoda > Insecta > Phasmatodea > Timematidae > Timema > Timema genevievae. Next base: position 121,094 of record CABFWO010000326.1, read on the forward strand.
CATGTGAACCGTTACTGGGCTTTGCTACAAACCCTTATAATTTGAACAATCAAGAAATTGACTATTATTATTATTATCATTAGCAGCACCGCGTCTTACTACCCGTTCGGGTTATACGCACTTACGCTAATGTGTAATGGTAGGGTGATTGTGAGATGAAATGGAAGGACCTACAGTTTAACGTGGGATCCGAACCACGGTGAAGGTCCTGGCATTCCACACATTCACAAGTTGTGATTAATACACGTGTTGTAAGAGGTGAAGGAAGGGTTTGACAATCAGATAAATCTGTGCCTGGACCGAGAATTGAACCCCAGACCCCTAGAACAGAAGTTTGACACCTTACCACTAGACCGATGTGACATTTATCTTCCTCGCTATGACTAGTAACCGTTAAAGTGTGATATTAAAAATCAAACTGCCATTAAATGCTTGTTCTTGAACATTTCTTATCATATTTTCTATAGATTAAGGTGCACGTTAAATATTCTTCGCTATCATTTAGATAGTATAAATATAATTTCCATTACTATGGCTCTCAAAGGCACGTTTAGCCACTAACGCCTTAGACTAAACTCTTTAGAGTGACCTTAGATTCAATCGTATCGTATTTGTCCGCACAGCGTCAAGAACACATTTCGATCTAAGCTAGCGGATTGTTGCAGATGTGGCTGCATGTTATCGCGATAAAATGTATTCAAAACGTTTTACTTGAAAAAGTTATATAGAATAAGATTTCAGTTAGCCTTCTATTTTAAGGTTTACTCGTCAAAGGCTATCAGCTTTCTATATATTTTGAGCTGTCTGTGTTTAAATTAAGATTAATAAGTTTTTTCAGCACCACGCCTTATTACCTGTTCAGGTTATACGATTATATGACTATATGACTTCCTCATATCCATTACTGTTTCCAGCCCGTGGCTTGGGTCAGTTTTTTATTCAAGCCATTTATTTTCCCCTACCGGCCTGCTAGGCCTGTCGTAGCTTCATATGCCTTATAAGATAACTTAAGACTAGGGCAGGCTCAACATCCAGTCCCCGCCCGTCAATTTATCAATATGAAAGACACATTTCACCAATGTTAGATTTTTCGGCCATGTCGGGAATCGAACTCGGGACCCTTAGCTCAATATATAGACTCACTACCAACTGAGCTAAGGACGACTCTATGAATATAATATATTAACTACGCTAATGGGTTAGAGGTGAGGAAAGTTAGAATTTAGAGGAAGCGTACCCGCATTTACGCGGAGCTAGAATGGAAAACCATTGAGAAAAAACACCTCAGTGCACCCGACTGGGACTCGAACCCCGATCTCCCTGCCGTCGGCCGTCTAGTTTACCGCGAGAGTCACGCGTTAGACCAAGGATGGCGAATTTATGGCACACATGCCACTGGGTAGCACACGAACAAGTTTTGGATGGCACGTTGACATAAATATAATCAGCATTAATTGAAACTTTTCCCAAAGTGGTACTATTTTTTAGATGGATATCCTTGTTATTCAAATGTCACAACGAACCTTGTGAAGTCAACGGTTAGGAATCGTCTTGTGTGCTATTGAAGACAAAGAAAATGAACCGAACATAAATATCTTGGCTAACAAAATACAACACGTTTCAAACTATAATAGAAAATATTACGTAATATTTTGATTCTAAAATTTCCATGTATTTATTGTACTTTTTCTTCCTAAAGGCGTTACTTTCAATGTTTTTACTTTATGTTAATGACATTAATATTGTCTAAGTCACTCACTTTGACAGTTTAAAAAATGAACTTATTTATTATTTAGCACCGTCTTACTACCCGTGCGGGTTATATGCTTAAGTACTAACTACGCTAGCGGATGAGGAATTGGTAAGGTTAATTTAGAGGAAATGAACCCGAATTTGGGTGGAGGGAGAGTGGAAAACCATTTAGGAAAAACCACCCCCAGTTCACCCGACCGAGATTCTAACCTCGATCTCCCCGTCCTCGGCAAGTCGAGCTCAACACGACTAGCGCGTTAGCCAACTACGCCACCTAGGTGGGTTTACTTATTTAAAATTTAGGCAATATTCAAATATTTAAAATTTTATTTGAGCTGTTCATTAAATTTGATAATAATCAGCACCTTCTTATTTTTAAATACTCAACTAAAAAAAATGTAAATATGAGATAACACACTGGACTAGTTCAAAATTCAGCTAGTCCTTAAGTGCAGCACCGGTCGGAAAAGTCTTGCCATCACTGCCTTAGACCATGCGGCCACCAAAGCAACTATTAATTAGTTTAATTTAAGAATACGATGGTAATCAATGTAATTTATAATTACGTTTTTTACTTGGAAATGACCGATGCACCGATGCAGCTCGAGTGAAATGTGTCATCATTATTAGCTACGTGGGAGAAGAGGGGGGGGGAGGAGAGAAAAAATATTCCTCCTTAATAGGTGTCTTAGTATCCGTCCGTACTATCATAATATTTACAATAATGATGTAAGAATTAGGTGAGTATACCTGTATTTGCAAATAGGGGGGAAAAAACCTCATAATACCCGGCCAAGATTCAAACCCCTGACCTTTGTTTCACCGGAAGATCAGACCAGACAAGACGAGACCATCGGTGCCAGGGAAAGTATAAACCTATAGTGACCTTTTTCTCTCTATATATTAACTCGTTTTTATACTTAAACTAGCAAAAGTACACGGCCCAGTCCATTGCGTGGTTACCCCTAGCAAAGCTTTTATTTGCCTCAAATAGGGAGAAAAATTTCTTAACTTTATTTCTTCCAGAACAGTTTTTAATTCATTTTTAAAAAAAGTATAATTTTATAATTCCGGCTTCTAGGAGCACAGGTTTGTCCACAAGGGCTACTAATTTTAAAATCCGCGTTCGGTGGTTATCGCTCAATGATCTTGGCAGACACACACACAGTCTTAATTTTTTTTAATATAAGAAGATACATCAGCAAAAATTCTACATCAATATACCCTCTATAGCTAACAAAACAATAATATCTTGTCCTCTACACTTTGCAGTCTCTTCTTGGGATGGATAAGTCAACTATGAAGTTAATTACAGTAAACATGATTCTTCCTCCTGATTTATATTTACTTTATATATTTTCATAGTAGCTATGTAATATTAGTGCATATTTATGTAAGATGTATTTTTTACGTTACTAATATTGCCATCGTCATACAATATTTTTAGTTGTTTTATTTATAAATGAGTGCTTGTAAGATGCACGTTAGAACAAATGTATTACAATTATATCTACACTAGCTCAATTCCACCACATACATAACATTCTCTCATCATCCTGAAAGAGGAAACATCAAATTTCGAAAATTATCATTTTTTTCGACCATTAAGAGAATAAAACCCGGTACTTCTTAGATAAACAGGTAGACGTGCTACCGACTCAACTAAGGACTCTGACGTACCCTGTACAACTACGTCACTCCTGATATAGATGGGATTGCCAGCTGACGAGGAGGTAGGTGTTCAAGGCCCGACCTGGTGTACTGAGGGTGGTTTCCTATTACCCCTTTACGCAAATATGGGTACAGTTCATCTAAATTATACCTTCCTCATCCCCATTAGTGATATTAAATGTTCCGACACCTTAGATCAGTCGGTAGCGTGACTATCTATCGAGCTGAGGATCCCGGGATTGATTCCCGGCATGGTCAAAAAGTGTATCACTGATGAATTGTGGGTTTTCCTTTTAACAGTACTGAATTAACGGAACGGCTGAGTGATGAATGTTGTGTCTGTTCTCTCTCTCTCTCTCTATATATATATATATATATTTTTTATATCTTATCTTAATATATATTATTATTATTATTATTTAGCACCGCGTCTTAATAACCATTCGGGTTATACGCTTAAGTACTAATTACACTAATGGATTAGGAATTGGGAAGGTTGAATAGAGGAAGTGAACCCGCATTTGCTTGGAGGGAGAGTGGAAAACCATTTAGGAAAAACCACCCCCAATTCACCCGACCGAGATTCGAACCTCGATCTCCCCGTCCTCGGCAGTCGAGCTCAATACGACTGGCGCGTTAGCCAACTACGCTACCGAGGTGGGTTATATATAATTCTTCTGTACGTGTGTATGTCACTGAACTCCTAAACGGCTGGACCGATTTTGATGAAATTTTTTGTGTGTGTTTGAGTGGGTCCGTGGATGGTTTAGATTCACAATTGGACCCGGTAGGTGGCGCTGAAATCGGGTTATAGGATTTTATTTTTATTTTTAGGGACTTTTTTTGGAGGGGGGGGGATTTTTTCAAAAAGATTTTTTGCATATCAGAACATGTAACCTCAAAATTTCACCCCCACCCCCAATATTCATTCAAAAATGAAAAGATGTTTTAGGTCCGCTAGTATATATATATATATATATATATTAATAAGTCATGTGCTAATATAATCAGTCAGCTCAGAAAGTGCACGTTAAATACCCTAATTAAATAAATGAAATGATATTAAATGCGGATATCTCGGACGGGTAGTAAGACACGGTGCACAAAATGAAAAGTGTCTGATGTGAAAGTAGGCCCTATTGCAAACTTTCACTACCACACTAGATAAAGTAGAGTATATTTCTCGAATACCACTCTCGAGTCCAAATCTTAAATTTTCTTTTGAAAATATCATACAAACTTGAATCCTCAAATCTTAAAAAAAATTGTACAGTTTTTTTAGTTGAATAGAAAATATTTAAAATTAAATTTACAAAAAAGGTCTTTGATTTCTTGGTGACATTGGCAATTGTTATATATATTTTTTTTATATGTATTATATCATAAGCAACAAAGTGAATACTTTTTGGTAGACTAATTATATTAATACAGTTTTTTCCTTTTTCGTAATTTTGTTATTCTCTCAGTTACGTAAGTCTATGTAATTCCTTTTACTAATTTCTTAAAATTGTTATATCAAGTTAAGGTCTTCACAACTGTTTTTGAGATAATTTTAGTATTTTTTGAGATTTTTACGAATATCTAATCTCTCGAATACCATATAATTTTGACTGATTCGAAGAATCGAGAATTCAAGCGTTCCATCTCCATTATATATAAGTAGGCTTTCATTATTAAACGTTGATAGTGACTACGATTTTTTTTTCTAGAAAAATCTAGTTTTTATTTTACCCGTGCAGCTTATTTGTATCGTAAAATGAAATATGCAGGCCAAGTGATGATTATTTTCATTTGGAAAACTAAAAAGTGTGGTTTAATACATATCTCTAAATGAAATTATGTAAAAAATCAATTTGATTTTAAAATTCAAATGAAACAATTTTATTAATTAAATCATTACTTAAAGCTATATGACACATTTTTATTGTTTTGCCTTCTATTTTCTTCATTAAAGATGTTTTAAAACTAAATTGTTGGTTTCAAGCTTCGTTTATGAAAATTATTTACCCTCCCTGTAATTTTCCAATACATTATTTTCCGAATGATTCTATGTAAAATGCTCCTATAATCGACCTCCAAAATGTCTTGAACACAACTTTACTACGCAACATAAACCAAGTCATTGTAGTCGACCTTATCTATGTAGGCCAACCCGTGATGATAATATTACCAGCTGCAATTGTTAATCAGGTCACTCAATATAATTGGTATTGTACGAGTGGACAGTTGGTTTGGTTTCACTAACCACACTTTGCAAAGTCTTGATTACTAGCTAGTAGCCGAAACATCAAGGTCAAATTCACCACGATGGAGTAATATTGGCGATCACGCCGTTTGAGTGTCAAGTTCATAGCAAATTACTAGGACACAATGTACTGCGCTTCGACAGGTCGGTACAATCGCATGTTCTAATGCAACAAACTGTAGCTCCCGAAAGAAAAACATTCCAAGGGTCGCAGAAAACGTTGACAAACGTGATTAAATTAAAATATTTAATATAATATAACTATTTTTTAAAAGCATCTTGTCTTACAAGCCGTTGGGTTATATGCCTATGCAATAATTACACTAATGTACTAGGGATTAGGAAGGCGTTAATTAGAGGAAGTGCACCCACATTTGTGTGGAGGGAGAGTGGACAAACATTTAGTAAAACCACCCTCAATGCTCCCCGCGATCTCCCCGTCTTCGGCTGTCTAGTCTATCACGAGAGTTGCGCGTTAGACCACGCGGCCACCAAAGCGGGTAATATATAACTATTAAAATTATAATACACTACACTCTTTCATATTTGTTTAGTTTATTGCAAAAATAAAGCTCCTCTGGGATGTAATTTTTTTTCATAGCACCGCGTCTTACTAACTGTTAAGGTTATATGTATATGTACTAATCACGCTAATGAGTTAGGGATGAGGAAGGTTTAATTTAGAGGAAATGTACCCAAATTTGCAAGAAGGGAGAGTGGGAAAACAATTTTGGAAAAACTACCCTCAGTACACCCGACCGTCTTTCAAACATCGATCTCCCAGTCATAGGCAGTCTAGTCTAACATGAGAATGACGCTTTAGACCATGCGGCCACCGAAACAGGTATCTGGCATAGTTACATAAAGACAATTTTAATAATAATTAGTATAGTTAAATAAGTTAAACTATTGGTTTCTATTGGTTATCTGCATTAATAAATTTTTCAAATTATAAAGATTTAATTAATAAAATTAAGTATAAATGCATGTATATATTTTTTTTCTCAGAGATAAAGTTGTTAATTATTAACATTTCTCATTTTGATCCAAAACTGCTCGAAAAAACTTGATTCAACTATTACTACCCGAGGTCGATAATAATTTAGTCTTATAAAAAAAAGGTCACGAATAAAAAAAGTTGTAAGATCCCATGTAATGCTCCCAGAATGTAAACACAAAATTTTTTTTAGCACTGCGTCTTACTCCAGGTTATACGCAAATGTACTATTTCCTCTAATTAGTTAGGAGTAAGGAAGGTTGAGTTTAGAGGAAGTGTACCCGCATTTGTGTGGAGGAAAAGTGAAAAACCATGTAGGAAAAACAGCCGCCAGTGCTCCCGACCGGGATTCATACCTTTAATCGGCGGTCTAGTTATTACGGTAGTGACGCCTTAGACCATGTGGCCACCGAAGCAGGTGGGAACGAATTAAATCATGTACTACACACTGCAGATCACAACATGATGTATACTATTCGACGCCTTAACTAAGTCTGTAGTATGTCTGACTACTAAACTAAGGGTCCCGGTTTTGATTCCTGACATGGCTGAAAAATGTATTGTTGGTTAAATCTTTCACAGTGATGAATTAATGGCTCGGGAGACCCGCTTCGGTGGCCGCATGGCTTAAGGCGTCATTCTCATGTTAGACCAGACTGCCTATGACGGGAAAATTGAGGTTCAAATCTCGGTTCCGGGTATACTGAAGGTGATTTTTCAAAATGGTTTTCCAGTCTCCCTTCACTCAAATGCTGGTACAGTTACTATAAATATAACCTTCCTAAACCCACTAGCGCAATTAGTACATAAGCGTATAACCCAAATGGTTAGTATGACGTGGGGCTAAACAAAAGCTGCTTGGGAAAAAGTGTTTTATCTGTTACTTATTGATTTAAGTTAGTCTATAAGTCGTGTTCTGATATAATCAGTTGGTTCAGAGAGAAAGTGTTGAGTAAAAAAACATTATTTATACTTTAAGGTGGGATGGAAGGAGACTCACGAAAAGGCCAGTGTTTTTGCAGTTTTTACATAAAAACTTTTTTTTTTGCTAAAAGAAATCAAATATTGTTCCAATACAAACATAAAGTTTATTTTGTTTACATGGTGATATCAATAGTTTTTGAATATCTCTCAAGGATATCCTGGAGTTTAATCACATGTTTTTCTCTTCATTTAAAAAGTGTCTAATCTAATTCCGCCATACTCATGTCATTACAGATATTCAACAACTGTTGAGGTCACCATGTGAAGAAAGTTAAACACTTGTGTTTGTATTAAAGCAATATTTTTTTTATTTGGGTAAAAAAAAGTTTTGCTATAAAAATTGCAAAAACACTGATCTTTTCTCGAGTTCTCCACATCCCCACCTTAAGGTAACGGGTTGTCGCATTCCACGAATAGTATATAGGAATAAGACGGGAAGAGGGTGGTGTTGAAAACATTATTAAATATGCAAGATAGCAACGCTATACAATTAATTGTATATGAAAGACGAAGCTTGGGGGATGAATGATTATAGTCTCAGAGATCAACCACTCAGTCAAATTCGAATAAATTAAAAAATAATACCTGGACACGGGAATTGAACTCGGAACCTTTGGCTTAGCGTGCCACTGAGCTTTCCAGGGATAATCCTTTGCTCAAGGTCGTTCTTCATTCATATTTGAGGCAGAGTCTGTGATGGACGTGTACTCTCAGTAGCCGACGACATCCACACCCAACAGTAAATTACCAGAAAGTTAACTGTTTTGGTTTTATTCAAATACATACACTCACTTTCTTGCAAAAAATAAGGAGGCATTAATTTACAGCACCCCATGGTATATTATTTTAATTCACGTTTAATATCTTAGAGATTGCATTTCATCAACTCATTTCCTAAGCAGACGGAAATAGGATGATATTTATGCTCGCAAACAATATAACAAACCCAAAAAATTTGGATTTGAGGGATATAGTTTGACTCGTGGTGCGCAAGAACAGGGTTGAGGTTTTTTTAGGGCTATTGTAGTATTAAGGCCATATGCAAGAACGAGGATGAGTAAAAAAAAGTTAAGGGTGAGTTCGGAGTGAAGTGGCGTCGATTTGCTTGCTATCGGGCCGTCTGCTTTGCCTCGTGCCTATCGATGTTTTGCCTCGTGCCTGTTGATTTTTTGCTTCACGCATGTCGATATTTTGCCTCGTACCTATCGATGTTGTGCCTCTTGCCTGTCGATGTTTTGCCTCACACCTGTCGATGTTTTGCCTCTTGCCTGTCGATATTTTGCCTCGTGCCTGTCGATGTTTTTTATTGTGCCTGCCGATGTTTTTCCTCGCGTTTGTCGATGTTTTGTCTCGTGCCTGTTGATTTTTGCCTCACGCATGTCGATATTTTGCCTCGTACCTATCGATGATTTGCCTCTTGCCTGTCGATGCTTTGCCTCGTGCCCACCGATGTTTTGCCTCATGTCTGTCGATGTTTTTCCTTGTGCCTGTCGATATTTTCCCTTGTGCCTGTCGATGTTTTGCCTGTGGCCTGTCGATGTTTTGTCTCGTGAGTGTCGATAATTTGCCTCGTGTCTGTCGATGTTTTATATCGTGCCTGTCAATTTTATTGGTCTCCTACCTGTCTTAAAACTGAAGTATGTTGTACGCAATTTTCGTAAGCGTTTGGAAGAGAATCAAAAATCTCTGAACATTCTGCTAAATTACCATAATACAAGAGATCATCGACGTACACTCTATCTCGTGAATAATAAATGACTGTTGTAACATGCCCCAGTGACGATAAGCAATACCTATTACGGACAGTACATAATGTACGGGACTGCTAACACTTTGTAGCACAGTGAGACTTGTTGAGACAATTTGTAGCACAACTAAACATGATGATGAGTTCACCATAACCGGAAAAGTTTGGTGTGTCTATTGCATCTGAATTTGACTCTGTAGGTCTTTCTCGAAATGTAACCAAGTGTCCTTTTAAAAATGTATGAAATGTAGTTCCACGTTCTATCTCCAAGTGAATGTTTGTGCACTTTATAATCGACACAATTTTTTCATGACGCTTGACTGGTAATACATTGGCTTTTCTTTTGCACCATGTATTACTACCCAACCAGGCTCGATTTTCATTTTAATTTATTTGAAGTATTTGATTAGCACTTTCTGAACCGACTGATTATACCATCATTTGACTTATAAACTAACTTAAACCTAAACCAGACACAACATCCAGTCCCCAGTCGTTAATTCATTACTGTGAAAGTGGAATCCCACATTTCTGATACGTGTTTCGGCTATGCCAGGAATCGAACTCGGGACCCTTATCTCAGTGGGCAGACATGCGACCGACCAAGCTATGGTGACGGTCCTTAAGTACTCTAGTACGGTAGAGATGAGGGCGATATAATTTAGATAAAGTATACCCGCATTCGCATGGATGGGTGGTGAGAAACAACTTGGGAACAACTACCGTAAGTACAAGACTAGACTGACGCCTTATACCATTCGAACACCGACATGGTCAACAGATAATAAGTGTGTGAATAGTTTTTAAACTCGGAAATACTGTTTTATATTTTGAAAAATATATTAGTTAGTATCCAGCTATGGTATTATATTTTTTCATACTACCGATTGACATAATTATGTCTTTCCCTTCCTTTAACATAACCGGTCCCACTTCTGGCATCAAGGTCAGAAGGCGATTCATCAGTCTGACCACACCCCGCACGGGAAAGGAAAGTATGACAATGAAAGTATTTTCAATAAAATGATCTAATATAAGCGATAAAAGACATAGGATTATTATATTAAGTTGGAAACTGCAAAAACCACCTGTTCTAACCTTTATTCACAGGAAGCATAACATGTTAACTTTCCTAAAGACATCCGAAATGTGCCAATAAGCAATGTATCATCGCCACCCCCTCCCCCTCTTTTCCCTTCTATTCCGATTTAAAAAAACCCATTCCTGTTTGATTAATCTTTATCTCTCTTCTCATTCCGTGTCCGCTTTGTTTCCGGTTACCTTATTGGCCGGTAGGAGCGCTACACTCGATATCTTGAGGACATCTAATATAAACATGGTGCAGTTCAGGTCCGTAGCACAGTCCACGTGTGGCGTCCGTTTCAGACAGTTGACAAGAAGTACGGCGCGCGCATGCGCTTTAGTATATTAGATATAAACAACTGCGTATTGAGAAGTGATAACAAAAATTCGAAATATTCAAATATAGAACAAAACATTTATTTTTATAATAAAATATAGTTTATGCGTTTACTAATTATATACTTTTTAAAAATTTCTTCTATTATTTAGATAAAATAGTAGAGCTTCTATAAATATCCAATTATTATCTATTAGTCAAGTCAGCGAGTAATCAGCGAGAATGGACGTCAAACTTCAGTTCCAACAAAACGTGATCGACTCAAAGGTGTTCGACAACTCACGATGGACGTACACGGTAAGACAACAATCAGTGTATGTTTTACTATCCATATATCCTTTCAGGTAATTTACAAACTAGAGGATACTCAGATACAATACGATCCCATTAATTAACATGAATAATGTATCCATAAATAACATCACTTTTGTAGGGCAAATTTAATAATAGGATTTCATATGATTTTTTTTATCTCTCCGCGTCTTACTACCCGTTCGGGATATGCTCACACTTACACTAACGGGGTGAATATACAAGTGGAATTTTAGAGGGAGGCGTACCCGCATTTACTTGAAGGTAGAATATAAAACCACCCAGCTGAAACTCGAATTTCAAACTCCTCCTCAACGGAAAACCAGACAAGTGGGACTAGCGCCTTTGCCCACGTGCCCATCGGTGCGGGTTCAAGATTTTTTTTTTAGCGCCACGTTTTACTGCCCGTTTGGGTTATACGCTTATGTTCTAATTACGTTAGTGATTTGAGGGATGAGTAAGGTTATATTTATAGGAAGTGTACCAGCAATTGCGTGGAGGTATAGTGACAAACCGTTTTGTAAAAACCACCCTCAGTACACCCGGCCGAGATTCTAACCTCAATCTCCCCGTGATTGGCAGTCTAGTCTACTTTGAGAGTAACGCCTTAGACCATGTGGTCATCTAAGCGGATATCCAGTTTTGTTAAAGACAATAGCTTCGTCACCATTTTTAACTGTCTGTAAAAGCAAACATTTTATTTAGGCTTACCATATTTTAATAGGTTAAGTATGATTTTTATATAGGCCTACTGTATAGTTTAATACCCGCTTTAGTGGCCGAATGGTCTAAGGCGTCACTCTTGTGTTGGACTGAACTGATGATGAGGAGATCGGGGTTTGAATCCTGATCGAGTCTACTGAGGCTGTTATTTTCTAAACGCAAATGCGGGTAGATTACCATTAATGCTGTCTTCCTCATTCCAACCTCATTAGAGTAATTATACTACTATAAAGCCACATGGCTGACTCACTCACTCACTGACATTAATGTTTACCCACTTCCAGATGAGCTATAAACTTGAAATTTGGCAAACTTATAGCTTCCAGCCTGTAACCGACAAAATTCCAATAAGTAAAAATTTTACCCAAAAAAATTTCAAAATGGTGGAGCAACTTTAAAGTCGGTGTGGTATTTACAATACAATACCTGTAACTTTAAGTTGTTACGTTCAAAACAACGCTGAAATTACATTAGTTTACATCCACTTGCAAAGAAAACTCACCGGGGGCTTGGGGGTGGAGCCCCCAACGAGCAAAGCGAGTTATCATATATGTGCATAAACTGAGCAGGTATTGCGGTGATATAAACAAAAGTAGGCTATATCTTAATTTATTTTCTCGTCACCTATGAGAATTTATGTGATATTATTTAATGTGAATAAACACTACACCCTAAGATATATATATATATATACAGTATTTAGCACTGCTTACTACTACCTGTTCAGGTTACACGCATATCTACTAATTACGCTAATGAGTTAGGGATGAGGGAGGATGAATTTAGAGTAAGTATATTCTCATTTGGATGGAGGGAGAGTGGAAAACCATTTAGGAAAACCACCTTAGGTACACCCGACCGGGATTCGAATTTCGATCTCCTTTTCATCGGCAGTCTAGTCTATTGCGAGAGTAACACCTTAGATCATGTGGCCACCGAAGTAGGTCCTTGAGATAATAATAATAATAATAATAATAATAATAATAATATTGGTGTGTCTGGACTACATCATTCGTAGCCCAGTGGTGAAATAACCAGTATTAATGTAGTCATTATGAGGGTGTGAAGCCAATGAAGATCTTAACCTAACTTAAGCCTAATTAACCAAATCCTGGCTACCATGGGAACTATTCCTGCTTTTAGAATTATCCGCTGGTACTACCCTGAAATCAAACCCGGGACATCTAGATCAGCAGCCAGGAGCTCTGATCATCAAACCACGAGGCCCTTATAGGTCCTTGAGATATAAATATGTATATAAAGAATATAGAGGCTGAATCAATTATATCAGTGCCTACAAGGATAAAGAAAGATTTCTATACGAAACCATCACCCATTTTCAATTTGTAGATGTTTGGGATAGTACATCGACTTTCTGGTTAAGAATCGGACGCAATAACCATACAAACAACACTTTCGGGTGTTACTAGTTGCATTATCCTAATATCATACGTACTCTTAGTCTAGGTTAAGAAGTAATGGAAAAGTGCATCTCCTTGTTTCAACCCATCATGTATTTCGAAAGTATCTGATAAGTAACATCCAACCCTTACCCTGCCACGCTTATCAGTCAAATACACCCCATTTAGCTTGAAAAGTTTTTTTGGGTATCACAAACTTTACTAAAATTTCATAAAATTTGTTTCTCTTAACTGAATCATAGGCCTTTTAAAAATCTACCGTCGTGTTATATTCACACAGTTTTCTAATATTTGCCGAGTAGTAAAAATATTATGTTGATATATTTCGTCGACATCCACAAAGATGATCCCCGATTATTTCCTCTGCTTATGGAATCAATCTTATTAGAATTATATTAGATAAAATGTTATAGCATGTTGCGTAGTTGGCCATTCAAATGAAATTTTTAACTAAGTAAATCAAGCCTGAAATAATTTTCAGTTCTTAGAAGTAGTTAGCGATTACAAAATTTACCAAACTTATGATTGATCTACTTTCCTTGCTCTCTACAATATTATATGAAAAACCCTAGAATAATTATTATATCAATAAATGTGTGCAATGCAAAGGAAGGCCTGTCCTGTCCAAGCCCTTTGCCAAGCTTTCAGCTAATTACTCACCTGCTGAATGGCTTTTTTCCTTCAGTTTATTTCCTCCCTTTGGGCTAGCTGGGCATACACCAATTATTCGTAGTACAGATAAACATTGTATTACTTGCTACTCATATTTAGCTTTATTCTATTTTTTAATTTATTTTATCTACTACAATCAATATTGTAAACTTTGGACCCAACCAGGCTTGGTTGGGCCCCTGAAATTCATGTCCACATTTTCCTGGTACCGTTAGAACCACTACACCCTGTCATGGCAGAGCTGACTATGAACAACAACAAAACTCTAGATAGGTTCGGATAAGATAACAAAAGTAGGTAACTTATTATTGTGTCTAGAGACTTCACCACGACACGACATCGCAATAGAGTGGTCTCCCAGTGACGGGGATATCGAGGCTCGATCCCGGTTGGGTGTACTGAGGGTGATTTTTCTTCAACGGCTTTCCAATCTACCTCCATGCAAATGAGGGTACACTTTCTCTAAATTCAAACCTTACTCATGTATTTAGTACATATAACGTATAACCCGAACAGGTAGTAAGACACAGTGCTATAAAAATAAAAGCCTATGACCGATAAGTACAGATCATCGAAACTTTATCGGCCAAATCTGTACCAAAATTATCTTTAAAAAATTTAAAATAAAGAACAGTATTCATGCATTTTTTTTGTTGCACATATTTTTCTTGAAACATTTGTTGTTACAAATCTCGGTTGGTGTGTATATTTATCTAGTTTTAAAAGGCAACAAAGAGGGTTATTAGCACCTAGAACTTCATAATATAAGTTAACTATAATACCTCCCCGATGAAAAACAAAATAAATACAACCAAAAGTCCGTCCTTGGTCGTAGCAACGTGAAATTGATTGTGGACCTCCATGTATTACTGTCACCAATTAGGTCTCTGTGAGCTAATAAATCAAGCTCAAGTAACGGGAAATTATTATTATTTAATTTGTCGGGAAAGAAGTGAGCTGGTTAGGCCTAATTAGTAGCATTAAGGAACTTTTTCCCTCAATTATCACGTCAAACACAAGGGTTATTTATGGGTTAATCTAGAGGGTATGCATATGGAAGGTTGTATTGAGCAAATGTACCCACATTAGTAAACACTACAGTGATAAATCACAAATATAAAACTGCCCCCCGACATACCCGAACAAGATTCGATTCTTTACTTCCCATATATGTATTTTTAGTCTATTGCGATATTGGCACCTTAGACTGCGTAATCCCAGGTGCTAGTAAGAACATAAAAAAATTATCACATAACAGGTAACAGGTATTTCAAAATATATATGTTTACGATTAGTTAAGTTTGAATACCTCTTTAATTTCTCTTGACACCTTGAAAAAAAAAGTATTGTGATCGCAAAAAAAAAAATTGAACTCAAGATTTTGAGAAATGTCAACGTTTCATGACCCCCTGAAACCTAAAACGTTGTTTTCTCAATGCTGTCTTTCTGTCTATCTATCCGTCTGTCTGTAACTCGGACTAGAACCGAAACTATTTTACCGATTACGCTAAAACTTGGTATCTGGGGTTTTTCATAAGGTCCTTCAGAGGGATTTTTGGATTTAGATATCTAAACCTAAATTTAAGGGTAGTTTACTGAAAGGCAAAAAGAGAAAACAGTTGGGTGTAATATGTATATATGTAATAGGCTCTAAGTGCCGCTTCCCCTGACCCAGCTCGTCAAATTACTTAGCAAGCTGCCACAGCGGAAAATGTAAAGGAATATTTTCTGAAAACTCTCTTTTTGAAATGTTACCTAAAAATGTTAGTTCCATAGCCGAACAAAAATACCTGGACTCGTAGGTTAGTCGGGCAGGAGTATTTGCTCTCTTAACTTTGTTTTGTATGCATCGTGTTTTAATATTCAAGCGGGATAGCTACATAGTTACACGATTCGGGTTTGAATGAAGAAGGTAGAATCTATAGAAATGTATCCATATTTGCATAGAGGAAGAATGGTGACCAATTTAAGAACAATATATCTCAGTACATTTGGGCAGAATTTAAACCCTGACTTCCCCTGCCTTATCGGAAAGCTAGACAAAACGAGACTTACTGTGGATTTACACGTTTGCCGAAAAACAATAGAATAGCAGAAACGTGATTGTGTGACGTGCTCTAAAGCAATCACAAAGATTTTCAGCTTCATCGGCTTTGTCAGCTCATCGTGATTTGAAATATCTTTAGCTTTCCTTTTTCTCCGCTACAATATCTGCTTGGGAGACCCAATCGAATTTCAAAACCAACTGACGCAATCAGTGCGCATGCACCTACAAAGCGAGATGCTAGCAGACTGCGTCTACTGTTGGAAAATTAATTGAAATAAATAGTTAAGGGGAAATCTCGTTTCGTTCTTATTTTGTTTTGATTTATTTCATGGCAGCTCTTATACATAATTTGATAAGTCCATTTCCGGTAAGTGAAATTTCGAGAAAATGATTGAACCGATTTTGAAAAACAAAAACTCATTTAAAGGTTAGGTGTCCAGGATGTCAGCAACTATACTTGCCTAAAACTAAAACAAAATTTTCCATCTTTTACTTTTGTGGGGGTAGTTGTTCATCTGTAAAATTATTTTTTGTTTACATCACCATGGAAACCATGATTTGTGTATAGTTGTTTATCGGTAAATAATTTTTTACTTTAGTTAAAAATCATAACGGCTCAATCTTACTTGAGTGGTTGGTGCAACCAATTGATAAAGAGCTGGGAGAGGGGTCGTTTTAAAGTTCGGATCGTGCCGTGAAGGGGAAAATATACGTTTTGTTTCAGAATAAATTCGAAAACTAAATAATTATCTATGTAAAGTTGATAGCTTTTGACGAGTAAACTTTTAATTATAAAGTTGAGTGGGTGTTTGTTAACTTATATAGAACTTTAATAATATAAGGAGCGCACTAATTAGCTGTTACATTTACTTAAATTGATATGTATAACTTCTTTTAGTCAATTAAATCAAGACAGAAATCAAGAATAAATAACATGCAAGATGATTTATTTAAAGATTCCATCATGAATTATGAAGTCAATTAAAACAATTGTCTTTTAAATAAGTACAACAGCACTTCTAAAAGGTAATTAGTAAGATCTTTACAATAATAATTTTCTAAAATTATTTAATTAACAGGTAAACAAGGAAAACGTATTCTGTGAATATTAAAAGATTTTAATTAATAACGCGTTATAGGAGTGGCTGATAAGCAAATTGACTAGAAGATGAATTGGCAATTTGAATAGATCGTAATTAATAATACCTTAAAAATGATAACAGAGACAATTAATATATATAATTTTTTAAATAAATGTGACATAAAATAGTTTGAACATATATGAAAAATAAGACTTCTCAAGTAGGAGTTATTAAACAAAACTAATAGGTAATTAAATAGTCAAAGCTATTATTTATGCTTTTAGTGGGAATTACTCCATCTAGATATCATATTCAGAATCCTGGATAGCTAAGTGGTTAGAGCATTGGCATACTAAGCCAAAGCTCCCGGGTTCGATTCCCGTGTCCAGGTGTTATTTTTCAATTTTCAGAATATGATAATAGGTAATTTATATGCCAATAATATAGAACTCATTAGTTGAATGGCACTGTGCTAACATCGGCAACAACATCTTAGTCCCGACTTTAAGATGGCGTAATCGCCGAAACATGTCGTCCAGCCAATAATAACATAACTGTTCAACACTAAATAAAGAGAGGAATCAAAATCAAATAGATAAGGGACGTCAATTTAAACTCTTAAGACGTTACATTTATAATTAGTGTTACACTTCTTTCATATTAATTAATTTGCACTTATATATATTATCCAGTCTTTGTAACAAATCGTAACTCAGTACAAGTATAACCTGGATGAAACACATCCGTTTATTTTCAATTAAATCTCCTAAATAATCAATTATCTCGATACTTAACACAGGCAAAACTATATAAATAATTAACGTGACCAAATAAGTTCAATAATAATAGATTATTAATACTGATTTTTGTTAAAGATTTGACTTGTTGAGTCATACCTTTCATTCTAATATGTTTTTAAAAGTTTTGTGTTGATATTTTATACTGTTAACGGTTCTTGTTTACATTTGTAAACTACATCAAAAACAATCTAGTCAACCCAATTAATCAACTAATAAGTTATATATTAATGGCATATCAATTACCTATTAGTTTTGTTTAATAACTCCTACTTGAGAAGCCTTATTTTTCATATAGGTTCAAAATATTGTATGTCAAATTTATTTAAAGATTTATAAATAATAATTGTCTATGTTAACATTTTAAAGGTATTATTAACTACGATCTAGTCAAAATGCCAGTTCATCTTCTAGTCAATTTGCTTATCAGCCACTCCTATAACCTAATATTGCTTAAAATATTTTAATCATCACAGAATACATTTTCCTTGTTTATCTGTTAATTAAATAATTTTAGAATATTATTACTGTAAAAATCTTACCAATGGCCTTTTAGAAGTGCTGTTGTATTTATTTAAAATATAATTGTTTTAACTGATTTCATAATTCATGATGGAATTAGTTCTTTCTCTCAATAAATCATCTTGCATATTATTTAATCTTGATTTCTGTCTTGATTTAATTGACTAAAAGAAGTTATACATATCAATTTAAGTAAATGTAACATCTGAGTACGTCCCTTATTTTATTAATTCTCCTTACTACAATTTTAATTAATACTACCAAAATTATACAGAACTGTTCCTATTAAAAAGTTTAGAATTCATTTTAGTGCAATAATCTGTAGTCATCGCTGCAACGATCCTCTAGTTATATTATACCTTGAAAACATCAATCGGGATATTAATCTTGAAAATATGTTAAGCCAATAGGTAATAAAATATGTCTGCAATCAGCTGCTTCCAGTTTTTGTTGCTATCATGGAATAGCATGCTAGTGTGTGAATCGCTGCGCTATTCAATATGATTCTTCTCTCAAATTTCACCGAAAGTATGAATCAAGCTTTTTGTTTTTCCGCGTATCTACCGTCACGGGTTTGAACTTGTTGTTGTGACATTTGAACTGTTGCTCACCGAAACAGCGCTAAGTGCGATGAGGTGGACTGTTGCAACCAGCATTTAATTCGACAAGATAAACCAACTCGAGTAAACAAAACAATAAAAACACGGGATTTGGTGGAGGATGTGTGTGACATTGACCAGAAGTTCTTCTTCGTCCAGCTGCGCTGAGGGGGAATCGGATTAAGCTGTTTATAAGATCTTGTCAAAACAAGCAAATAAAACACAATCAAATTGCCTGTATTTTACGACTTTGTGTGTGTGTGTGATTTAACCCATTTTGAACACTATGGAGGCTCGTCCCGTTGGGTCAGGAGCTATAGCGAACTAACAAGAAGATCAGACAATCCTGGTTAGATTTCGTATTAGTTCAACAGACACGAACTAACACATATAGCTACTTTAACAACCACGTATTGATACATATTTGCGGGTACGACACATTAGCTCTGTCCGTAGCGTGTCTCTCTAATGAGCTAAGGGTCCAGGCTTCGATTCCTAGCACGGGAGAAAAATTTAGCATTGGTGAAATGAGGGATTCCCCTTTCACATTGATGAATTAACGGTCGGGGGCTGGGTGTTGTGTCTGTTTTAGATTTAAGTTAGTTTATAAGTCGTGTGCTGATATAATTAGTTGTTTCAGTCAGTGCACGTTAAATATATCAAATAAATATAAATAAAAAATCACACATATTTGACCAGTTCAACAAACATTTATCATTATCCATTTCACTACTTTAATAGACATGTATCGACACGTATTTGACTAATTCCACATAAATTTATAAACAAATATTTGACTAATTCAACAGACACTTATCAACACTAATTTAACTTCTTCAAAAGGCATAAATTGACACCCATTTGACTAGCTCAACTGACATTCATTGACCCCCATTCGACTAATTCAACACATATTTATCGAAACCCATTTGATTGATTCAACATAGATTTATCGACACTCATTCAACTGATTCAACAGACGTGCATCGACACTCATTAAGTTCCCTAGATTATCTTATCGATGGTGGCTTCTTAATGTGCGACCATCATATACTTCATTCACGGTAGGAATTACTCTCTGAAAGGTCTTTTTTCCTACCAATATC
Organism: Timema genevievae; assembly: GCA_902155825.1. Taxonomy (NCBI): domain Eukaryota; kingdom Metazoa; phylum Arthropoda; class Insecta; order Phasmatodea; family Timematidae; genus Timema; species Timema genevievae. Next base: position 141,191 of record CABFWO010000326.1, read on the forward strand.
CTACTATATAATAGATTTCTGGTAGGGAAAAAGGCCTTTCAGAAAACAATTCCTACGCTGAACAGACTTTAGCTCTTACATCAAGTTAACTTAAGAGTTGTGATTTTTTTAACTGTAATTGTTTACATCGAGCCACTTGGTAAAGCAATAATTAGTTGTAAACAAATATAGAAATTAAAAAAAAACCTTGCCACTGGGAACTTGATTCCGAACTTTGGGATCAATATTATAACATGAATTGGGATGCCTTGTATTTGATTTGTTTTGTTTTTTGTCGTAGGCACATGGGAAAAGGCGTCAGTCTAGTTAGGTCTGGGTTACCTGTGACGTAGAAGTCAGCGTTTGAATTTTGGATTATTCTATTTAGATCGATATTGATAAGTATTTACCCTCTCTCCCTTCACGCAAATGCGAGTACACTAACTTTAAATCAAACCTGGCCCCATATTCTGAATAGGTAGTAAGTAAAACTCAGCGAAACAACTATGGCCATCTTGATAATTGTAATACAAATTCCGTTCTTTGGAAAAATAAAAAATTTTTAGTAAGAATTCCCGTCACAATTAGGATACTTTACTATTCATTATCTACTGTTAATTACGGAGCATTCTTTCTCATAGAAAGGACAGCACAAACATGTTGTGTCGAAGGTCCGTTACAGTTACATACACACGCATACACTCATGTACACACACACACATATACACACATATACACACACTACGCGACCACAAATGTTAGATAAAAATACTCAAGGCAATTCACCGCTAATTGAAAATAAAATATTTGATAACTTTGTTTTTTTTTCAAACACAACTCTTACCGATATACAGTCCAATTTTTATAGGAAGGGCATTTTAGAAAAGTAGAAACCTATTTTTTTCAGTTAGCATTAATAAAATTTTAATATATTATTAGTGTTATTTTATGGTTACTATCAATATCTATCAAAAGTGATAGCTACAGATCAGATGACCTGATGTATGAATACATTAAAGTGGAACTAGTAGATTTTTAGCTGTTAAACAAAGCTCTTCCTATGAAACTTGGCCTGCACACGTAAATCCTTAGGAACAAAGAATGTGTACAGGATTTTAAATAAACTAAAAAATTTTTTCAATCGTGTATTGTACATTATAAAAACAAACTCTAATTAAAAACTCTCACCAGTGTTACACGTGTTTCGGTTGGTCGACATACAAACATCGACCGATTGGGGATGTACTTCGTTAGAGGTAACTTCCTCATCCCTTAGTTTAAGTCGTAAATAATTATGTTGAGCGTGATTATAAAAAAATATTTATATATAGTAAAATCGTAAATACTTTCTAATAAATACAGTTCAAATTTTCAAAAACATCATCTGTGATCCAATGAATGAATTGAGGTCTCGCTAGTCCGAACCTGCGCTATTCTGGAAGAAGTGGTAATGTTCAGAATTGTTCATATTATATATATATATATATATGAACAATTCTGAACATTTAAAATATATATAGTTTAGCTATTTAACAATTTAAGAAACATATTTTTATATAAGATAGTTTACGATTAACAAATTGAAACCTTCTGAAGATTTCAAACAGTGGTTGTTCCAAAACGGTAACATTCGACAACTTATCTAAATTCGAAAATTTAAAGAAAAGCTTATTATTTATTCATAAAATAACGTATTTTAAAAGTTTTAAGAGTTCATAAATAGATGAATATTAATGTTTTGTTAACGCTTACAAAAAAAGAAAAAATTTATTATTTCTTGAGCAAAAAACAACAGTATATCACGTCTCGCACCAAGACTCCCCGTGTCAATTTCGGGTATGCAACCTCTGTTGAAGTAGTGAATTGCTGGTTGCGTTCTACAACCGCTCGGGATGATTATTGCTTGTTTTTCACTTGTCGAAACCATGTTATAACCGAATATTGACCATGGAACGCAATCTTCGAAGCCTTTTTTAGACTGTTCTATCTTGGATGTACTTTCACTTCCAAAACAACCTAGCACTTAGCTTATGTCCTATCATCATCCTACAGTCAAAGTTGCCAACCCTGGTTTTTAGCTGCAAATCAAAAATAAAATTAATAAGAACGAGATCGGTCAAATACAATTTATTTATGGTTAAACTTATAATGTTTGGTATTTATTATAATCTAGTGTCTCAGATTGTTCTCTTGTTTTATATTCTTTAAATAAGTATTTTTAATAAATTTATTTTAAAGGGTTGAGATTGGTTGGGGAAAAGACAGCCTATATAAAAAAATCATATGTATTAGCATTAAAGTGGAGTGGGAAAACAGACGGGGAAAACCAACCCCTACTGCGCCACCTACCGGCAAACTAGAGAAAACGGGACTGAAAACGTTTTTCCGCTTACCAACTGATGATAATTATATTATTTTTAATACGTGTGACGAATAATTTTTGAACACCGTTCATATCAACATACGACATACAAGCTAACCTACTCCCCAGACATGATACTTAATCTTACACACCCAGTTCTAGAGACAGGAATTGTACTGTCTAGGTGCGAGGATAATACATGTAAGATATGGCATTGCTTTAGGTGGGAATGTAGTTTATGTGAGGTAAAGGGCATTATTTTTGCAGTTTTTATGGCAAAACTTTTTTTTGTCAAAATAAATCAAATATTGCTTCAGTACAGTTTTTTTTTCACATAATGACCTCAACATTTCTTGAATATCTGTCAAGGATGTCCTGGAATTTAATGACGACTTTTTCTCTTCATTTAAAAAGTGTATAATATAATGCTGCTATGCTCATAACAGATATTCAACAAATGTTGATATCAACATGTGAATAAAGTTAAACTATATGTTTCTACTGGAGCAATATTTTATTTATTTTAGCCGAAAAAGGTTTTTCTATAAGATTACAAAATCACATATCTTTTCTCGCCTCCCCAACATCTCCACTCTAAGGACACACATTCGTCAACAATGAAAGTGGCTTAGCCCGACATACACACCATTGTTGCAAATAAAAGGTTAAAAATATTTGGTAGAAATAAAGGGTCCGTTTTATTTTTTATATAGTGACCTACTCTTTTATTTTTGATAATAAGATACTAAATTAATTGGAATCNAGATAGTGCAAACTTATGTGGATAGACTCATAGGGTGGCATGTGGTCAGTGCAATGAACCCTTCGGCCATTGTTATTAGTTTTCTAGACCGGAGGTGCTACTTTTTTATTTAAGTAGCTCCTCATTTGTCCTCACGAGTCTGAGTTGACCCCGTCCCAGACTCACTGAGTCACAGAAGATCTGTAAGCGCCAGGTATCGAACCCGGGACCTCTGGATCTGTTGTCAGAAACTCTTACTTCCAGACCACCACGGGGGCTGGTTAATTTATTGAAATTAACATTTGGTATGGAAGTTTGATATAAAACATAGTTTAAATAGTCAAACGAACTCCTGCTGTCAGTAGTCCTCGGTTAATAGAGCGTGGCCACCCCGCACCCCTCGGGGGAACACGATCCGATGAAGAGAGAGAGAGAGAGAGGAAGGTTGCCGCCGCCGAAAGAACGAGGTACAGGATACGATCAAGACCGTAGAGAAGTGAAGGTCCACCTCCTGGCACGTGAGAGGTGCTGGAAGTTTACCTCAATATGCTTCTCACGACTGCCTATGTCGGTTGTAAATCACTCAGGTTCTTGTCGCAAGAGCTTGTTCTCTCTCTCTGCATGTCACAACTGGGAACATTCTCTGTCTTTAGTTAGGGATGTGGCATCGACACTGCACACATGTCAGAAATGTATCGATACTTTACCTATTTTAAATATAGGAACAAAAGTATCGATATTTTACTTAGTTCAAATATAGGAATAAAAGTATCGATACTTTACCAATTTTAAATATAGGAAGAAAAGTATCGAACCTTATCAATTTTAAATATAGGAAAAAAGTATAAATATTTTACTTCGTTCAAATATAGGAAGAAAAATATCGAAACTTTACCAATTTTAAATATAGGAATAAAAGTATCGATACTATACTTAGTTCATATATAGGAAGAAAAATATCGAAACTTTACCAATTTTAAATATAAGAACAAAAGTATCGATACTATACTTAGTACATATATAGGAAGAAAAATATAGAAACTTTGCCAATTTTAAATATAAGAACAAAAATATCGATACTATACTTAGTTCATATATAGGAAGAAAAATATCGATACTTTATCAATTTTAAATATAAGAAGAAAAATATCGAAACTTTACCAATTTTAAATATAGGAACAAAAATATCGATACTATACTTAGTTCATATATAGGAAGAAATGTATCGATACTTTAACCATTTTAAATATAGGAACAAAACTATCGATACTATACTTAGTTCATATATAGGAAGAAATGTATCGATACTTTACCTATTTAAAATATAGGAAGAAAAGTATCGATAGCAGTGGGAATAGGTTTTACAAATAATAATCATATCAGCAGCGTTAGGCCTCGTCTGCATAATCCGTGCTGTCAGATATCAATTCCACTGTAACAAATTGCCGTATCGGGTCTACCTTATGAGGTATTCGATGCGGCCTTTTAACATATTTTGCCAATTATCTACGTATATCGTTTTAAATGATATATTCTCAAACGGCATGTATATAATTAATTACAATTATTATAAATCGCTATATTTATAGCATAGTGTAAAAAACTAACCGTTCTTATTGATCTAGCTAGCTATTGTTGGCGCACAAACGTTTTCTTTGGCAAAATGTACTGTTCGTGAAGAGTTGCGAACTTATGAAGGAGAAATCCGTGAAGTGACACGTGGCCTTGACCTAGACTCATGTTTCTCTTTAAAAGCACAGCATTTAGAAAAATAAATAAATTTATGTAGCATTGCTTCTTACTATCCTTTCGAGCAAGTGGCGCACGCAGGATTACGGTTTAGAAGGGGCTCTTTTAAACTGTTCTTGAAGGAGGAGTTACATTTAAAAACATAAAAGTTAATGAAAACTATATTTGAATAGACTATAGACTCAACTTGTTGACTATACGAGAGTTTGTAGTGACACCATTCTTTTACTAACTGAAGAACTAAGTAACAGTAACCGATCACCAACAAATTCAAGATCTCAACTAGGCCTATTTAAAAATAAATTGTTTCAAAGATCACTTTCCAAAATAGTAACATACGTCAGTGCTTTAATAAAGGTTTCCTTCTCGTTCTTTCTCTTTCTTTCTTTATTTTTTGGGTTAGGTGGGGCGGGGGGG